>MU281433.1:79696-96424 GCA_022385595.1 Xylaria palmicola
TTTCGGGGGTTTTTTTTTTTTTTTTTTTTGTGGGTCAAAAAAACAACAACGCCCCCCCCCCCCTGGCCCCTTTTATTTATTAACACGGGGGTTGCCCCCCCCCCCCCCCCCCCCCCACCTTAGCAGCAAACCTCGCCCATAACATGCAGTCTCAAAGCAGCAATAACGCCGATAAAATCTGTACGCGCGGGAAAAAAAAGATTTGTTTTGGTTTGTTTTAGTTTGTTTTTGTTTTTATGTGTCTTGTTGTTCTGTCTGGGTGGAAAGCCAAGTAACTAACAACTAACAATTAAACGTGTGTTGTATGTTTTTTTTTGCGCGTTTGGTTTGCTTTAAGATAGCATCCCGCTTCAAAAAAAAAAGAAAAAAAAAAGGGCCCGGATCTGGCAGCAAAAAAGGCTTTATTATTTTTGTCCTTTTTTTTTTTTTTGAAAATTTAGTTTAAAAAAAAACCTCCCCCATCGTGAATTTGGTATTTTCCGCGTGGCGCTAGGGGGAATGAATTGTCGATCGACTTCCAAATGTCCATGTTTCCCGTATTAAAAACAGTTTTCTTTTCCCGGCAACAAAACAAAACAAAACACCTAACGTGGTTTAATCCCTCTCTACTCCCTCTTTGTTTCATTTCCCAACATTGACCCTTTCATCCGACAACATGCATGGCATCGCCCTGACCGGCGCCGAGCTCCTCGTCCTCGTCCTCCTCGTCGAGGTCGTTGCCGCCGACGTCTTCCTTGAACCCGCTCTCCACCTCCAGTTTCCGCAGTCGCCTGAACATGTCGGCGCGCTGGCTGTTCTGCCAGCGGATGAGGGTGGCGGCGGCGTGGACCTTGAAGCCGTACACGCGGGGGATGTAGCGCTCGGCGCTCTTGATCGGCACCAGGGCCGGGTAGACCTGGAACATGATGTTGTGGAACGAGGTGCCAAAGTAGGCGCCGTCGATGGCGCCGTGGCGCGACGACTTGGGGTTGTAGACGTCCTCGCAGCGGACGCAGTAGAGCTTGGCGGGCTTCTGGTGGGGGGCGTCGGTCTGGCCCATGGGCAGCAGCGGGTGGGAATGGCAGAAGACTCTGGGGCACTTTCCAAAATCGGCCTTCTTGTATTTTTCGAGCTACAATGCGGGGCGCGTCAGCGGCGAGGCAGACCAAAGAAGTGAGGGGGGGTTGCGGGCATACCATTTTGGCCAGGCCCCTCGTGGTGACGATGTAGCGAGCGTGTATAAGTCCATACAGGTGGCGGGCCGACTTCTCGATCGTCTCCCTCATGTCATCGTCGCAGTCGAGGTCGAAGACATCGGTTATCAGGTCGAGGGCATACTGGTAGTACTGGACCTCGGTGTTGAGGCCAGTCAGGTTGAAGCGGTCGGTAAGATAATCCTCATCGATCTCGCAGAAGTACTCATTGCCGCGGGATGAGATGAACTGCGAAAGAAAGAGAGAGGCGGTCAGCACAGGAACGGACACAGATTGGCCGGGAGGGGCCGAACGAAATAGCACATGCATACCCAATCCCGCCAGTAGCTGGTGTAGTCGCTGTCCGACTCCGAGGCGAACTCTTCCATCATGGCGTGGCTACGGTGCGAGGAGAGCCGAGCGTGTGGCCGAGCGTGTGGCGCGGGCGATGGTGACGCTGGCGGCGGTCTCGAGGATGCGAAGGTGCAGAAGGCGCGGTTGAGCACGAGCACGAGTCCTCCAACCGCTCGATCGCAACGCGTGGGGAGGTTGCGGGGAGGCTGCGGGCGACGAGGGATGCAGACAAGCCGGCCAACCACGAGCACGTCGAGACGCCGAGTTCTCCAGCCTCGGTGGCGGTGACGAGGGGCACCTCTTCAGCGTTGTACGGATGCCTTCGGTTCGGGGGTGCCAATGAGCCCGGTCGAGTACCGCTGAGCGCGACGACGGTAATACAGGCGCTCGGAGGGTGGAGGGGAGCCGTGTTGGGTATATGTGATGGATGGCGCAGCGTCGTTGGAGGGGTTCGGCTTCAGGGCTTGTCATACATGGGTACCTGGATACATGGATACATGGGTCAGGTACCTTTTGGTGGGGTTCGAGTCGCCTACCTAGGTAGGTATAAGCGCCTCCCGGATGAGGCTGAGGACCCACTAGATAGATAGTACCTGGATGATCATGCACCTGACTACGGATACGGGAGAGGACAAGGTGCACTTACAAACGTCTTATAGAAGAAAATAGGTAACTATCCTGAACAGCCAATACTGTAAATCACTCGACCTACCTACGCTACACCGATGCCTTTTTTAGATCCCAACATGTATCCAAAGCAACCAGGCACTAGACTAGGATGAGAAGAGAAGAAGACGCATTCCTATCCAAGAGTGAGAGCAGTCGACCCTCTCTAGTGGCTACAAGGTGCAATTGCAATTGCGAATGCTAAGGTCTTGGTATTATTAATAAAAATATACTCTAGATCGTCTGCCTATACGCCGAAGCGGCCCCTCCCTTCGACACAGCCCCTTAGATACCCAGGCACCCAACGTTGCCTCATACCGCATCTGCTCTGCCGATGCCTGTTTCCTTTACATTATTACAGGGGACTCGCCGTGCCGACGCTGCTCGCGTCACTACTAGCTGTTTGTACATCCGAACCCGAGTCCGAGTTCTGTCGTCGTAGCCTCGAGTGGTGGCCATTGCTCCGAAACGAAGGCACCTCCAGCTTCGTCGTCGTCTCCGGACTGTCCGACTCCCTCTTCACCTGGAGATTGACCAGCTCCATGGCCTCGCCCAGTGTCTGCCCGCTCTCATCCATCGCCGCCAAGAACCTCGCCAGCTCCTTGCAGAGCTCCCAGTCCTCTTCTCTGATGGCCCGGGATAGCAGCCGAACCGACTGCTCCGATGCTGCCTCCAACTCTTCAAACGTGTGTAATACCAATAAATAGCCACCTGCCGTTTTCAGTGACCCTCTTTGCAGCGACTCTTCAAATAACTCCTGAGGTGGTGGTAAATAGGCAAAAAGTGTCCGCCATGACCGGACTTCCGTCTTTCGGGTACATTGAACGACAATGTCAAGGTACTGTCGAAACGACGAGAGCAAAGTGAGTACTCGGGGGAGAAGCGCTTTTTCTGGTGGCGGCGCCAAGTCTACCTCCTCGTCTAAAACGTGATGTAGGAGTACTTCGAGCCCATGAGCGAAGTATTCAAGATCCTGATATTGCCGAGCCAAGCTGAGAGCCGTAGTTGCGTCATTGGCTTTGAGATAAAACTGTAAGACATCCGGTAGAAAGAGCTGTGTCTAAAGCGGCTGTCAGCGAAGCAAGGTGAAGTGGGTGGCATGCATCATAACCTACCCTGATGGGGAATCGGAAAAATGAATAGCTTATGTCCCTGCGTTGGACGAGATCCGGTTCGACGCCTAACACTATGCCCTTGCCCAGGATAATGGACAGAGGATAGAAATCCAACGGGATCGAAACGGTCGGAGGCAGCTCCTTGTTCGAGTCGTTCGAAGCCGAATATAACACGTCATGTACATCAGGCCACAGCTTCAGCGTTTGGCCATCGAAAATCCACAACGAGTTCCGTAGGCTGCCTTGATCGCCGTCCCAAGTGCTATGATTGCTGTCCTCGCGGAGCATCCCAACCGAAGATTGATCTCTCATGCTGGCATAAAACTCTACGCTATGGGAAATGACGCGCATATCGTATTTGAGGTGACCTCCCTGGTTCACAGACGGCTGAAGAAGAACGAGTTTCCCATCAACCAAAAAGAGCACGGATGCGTAGGCAACGTCCTGCGACGGGTCACCGTCCATCATCTGCTTTTCCGGCAATATCCAGCTGAGGCCACGGACCCGTGCAGGAGAACGTACAATGCCGTTAAAGGCAATCTGTCCCACTTGAATAGGCTGTATGATGCCAGATACGGGTGCAAAAACAAAATGGTATAGTACATTCTCGTACGTGTAAACCAGCAGAGAATCGTCCCCAGAAGGCGTCATGAGAACAACCGGTGCAGGCATCTTCTGCGTAAACATGACATTTGAGCTGTCTAGGGCAGCCTCCCGCGAGTAAAGACGAAGCTCATAGGATCGGTTGGCCTCGACTGCTGCCACGAGGATATGCTGATACCAGCACATGCCACCACGGACCTGGAACTCATTCTCCATGGCACTGTTAGAGAAAGTCTTCCATCGGCCACTGTTGACGCTGTAATGTGCAAGGCCACGCTTTCCGCCGACAGCGACATATCTACCATCTGAGGAGACAACAGTACACCTGATCGGCCACTGATTAAGCAGGTAAGTAGACGGTATCCTTGTCGTATGCCAGAGGGAAGGTTCGGCAGAGATGCTGGTTAAGTCGGGGAGATCGTAGCCCCTATAAACCATGACACTAGATGAGCTTTGGAGTACGGTTCGGAAGAGGTTGGGTGGGCTGTAGCAGCCTGTCACGGCATTTCGAGCCATCTCCAGAGACCAGATCGCTTCGCTCCGACAGCCAATGAGAAGCAGTTCACAAGCACCGCCTATCCAAGAGGCATCCGCGATACCCGTCAACCAGCCCTCTCCGTTGATTTGAGCCATAGAGCGGTCTGCACTGAAACTGCTGGACGAGGTTTTACCGAAGACACTCCAGGTTGTCCAGCCCTTATCATAGCCAGCGAACAAGCAATATCCGTCGGGCGAATAGCTCAAGGTAGTCAAGTTACCCAATTCACTTGGAGACACCGTTGCTTTGTGCACGTGGGAAGGGGGGATAGTCCCAGCGTAATCCCGAGCGGAATATACATGAATGCTCCCGTCAGCACAGCCTACCGCGATCAGCGAGAATCTAGCATTCACTGCAGCTCGGATAGCACGATGGTCTGGACCCTGAGGAGTATGAAAGCAGTATCCTTTAAATAGCTTCTTTGGGTCCGCATCCGAAGCAGGCTGAGCAGGTAATAAGCGCTGCACAGCGTAGGCCTTGCCGTCATTTGTAACCCAAGTGGAGAGGTTCATGGGCCGGTCATGTGTCATTTGCTCTATGGAGGCCTTCTTATCGAGCCAACCCATACGACTGAGAATCTCGGTGGTTATCTGGCTGGCCGTGCTATCCGGTGTCCATTGAATGCATTGGACGGTTGCGGGCTTCTTGGTAGCCACAACCAACTCATCGTCGAGTGCCAGGGCACACTTGATACCGGCATCTACTTTGATGGTTCGGCGAAATCGCACACTGAGGTCCCGGACGCCAGCGCCCTCACCAGGGCCCAAGAGAATCTGGTCGGGGGCGCTGTTCCCAGGACCGCCGAAATGGCTCTGGCGCCGTCTCTGTATGTTGGTATGGTCGACAAAACGTGGTTTGTACACCTTCGCGTCCGGGTCGGTGGCCAAGGAGTACGTGATAAGATAATCAAGGCTTGTGTGCAATACAAATATAGCCGAGTCGGGTCTTATGAGAAGGTCGACACTGGAGCCGTAGGCGCGCATGGAAGCATCAGACCGGACGACGATGGCAATAACAACGGTGGGCTACGCATGGCGGCGATGAAGTCAGCCGAAGTGAGGAGGGGCTGTCAGTGCGGCAATACGGACCTTGGTCTGCCATATGGTCAAAGTAGACGCGGTGATGACGGCAAACAAGTGGCCGGTCCGGGAGACCTTCAGGGCGACAATGGGCTCGTGAGTTGGGACGACGGCGGGAGCGGATGCACCGAGGTAGGGGATACCGGACTTGGCACCTCCCGACTTAGAGGTGTCGTGCTCAACGGACCGAATGTAGGGCGTGGCAGGGGTGAGCGGCGGCGCCGAGGTGAGAGGAACAGCATCATCATCATCATCGGGGTTCACGTCTGCGTCTCTCGCCGGGGCGGACTCGGAGCTAGCTAGCGAGGTGGTGTCGGGCAGGTCGACAGGCAGGTCGACAGACAGGCCATCAGAAGAAACGACGGTGCTGCCGGCCCAGCTGGGGAGTTGAGCGGTAGTTGTCGCATATATCCTCGGAGTCCCAATGGGCCAGTACATGACTACCGCACCCTCGAGGCCGGGGAGCCTGCATTCGAGCTGGAGTTGAGCAGCAGATCCAGGCTCATGGAAGGACGGGCCGGGGGATGACGGATGCGAACAGAGAAACGCGAGGCCCGGTCGCGAATGAAGTATTTGGGTACTGCTAGCTCATTCTTTAAAAGTGTCGTGGGAATTGAGGAAGACGCATCGAGGTCAACTAAAGTCCGAGGTGCTACCTGCGATCTATGGCTTAGGTACCTGAGGGATCTATCTGTATTACCTCATCACCCAGTTTCCGCAAGGATCCGTATCGGGCCCGATAAGGGACCTAGCTTAGCCAAACCGGGTAGAGACCCCTCCTAAACGGGCAATAGATACCTTCTTAAGGCAAGCTCACTAGCTGCAATCTTCGGTACCATCTAACCTAGAGGAAGGTTAAGTAGGTACGTACGTACCTTGCGATCCTCTACCTGGTCTCGCACTTATATACTCACTTAACTAGCTCGCTTGGTTCTTAATATACCTACATGACAGAGCCTTGGATATCTATCAACTACCTCAAGCTACGCACTCAAAGAGCGCTTCTTTGACTGAGGCCGAGACGGGTTAACAGTCTGGATCGAGGGCGGCAAGGGAGTAGGCTCGTACGTTTTTATCGCCTTGCAACCTCGGTTGGCTGACTTTGTCGGGAAGCAGTAGAGACGCGGCCCTCTTCACCAGCCATCCGCAGCCGCGTCCAGGCAGAGAAGTAGGAGATACCACTGCTCGTTTACGGTAGCTGCGCCGGGAAATGGCGTCAGGGCGTTTAGCGACGAGGTCTTCGGTCTCTCCCGAGAAGTTCAAGAGTCTACTCCCGGCACTGCAGCCCACTATCTATCATGATCCGAACGCGAGCAAGTCGCCCAACAAGTGAGTTCACCCCCGGCTCCTTGCCTGCCGCTCTCACAGACCCATATACCGCGAGATGCACGCCGTCGCTGACTCGCTGACTGGTCACCAGCATCCGCACCATTGCCTGGAACCCCCTTGGGACCTATCTAGCAACTGGCTGTGCAGACAAGACATTGCGTGTTTGTGCGTATACAGCTCTATTCTCTGGCTGGGCTTTATTGTAGGCTGACCTAGCTCTTTGAGGGAACGTGGACAAACCCAACGTACGTCAGACGACGGAGCTCCGAGGACACGCCGCTGCTATTGAAAAGGTCGCTTTCAACCCGACCAAGGAGCTTGAGCTCTGTAGCGTCAGTAGCGATGGCGTTGTGAGATTCTGGGATGTCAAGAATAAAATCGTTCTCAATGAAGTGAGAGGCTTGGGGGAGACTTTCACACTGGCTTGGGCTCCCCATGGTGAACACGTCGTCGTTGGCAATAAGGTGCTTTATGAACCCCCCCCCCCCATCGCTTCTATGGCCCCCTAGGCTCACCCAAACGCAGGAAAACAAACTCTTTGTTCTCTCACCCACGGAGCCCGCCCCCGTATCAGCACACCAGCAATCCATCTTGACAAACGATATTGCTTTTTGCTGGAGTGGGAAGAGATTATTCGCTACCACCGGGGAAGGGAGGACGAGAATCCTCTCGTTCCCTGAATTTGAGCCTGCCTACCAATTTGACTACAAGGAAGGGGGGGAGAAGGAGTTTATGCTACCAGGCCACACTTCTTCCTGCATCGCCGTTGAGCTGCATCCCTTCAATAGATACCTTGCTACGGGTGGGACAGATTCGCTTATTTCTCTCTGGGACACGAGCGAGTGGAACTGCGTTCGGACCATTACGAAGATGACAGGCCCAGTTCGAAGCATATGTACGCATGCGAACAACTTCCTCCTGTAGCTAACATAGGGACATACTAACATGATGATGCAGCCTTCTCCTGGGACGGACTTTTCATTGTCGGTGGCAGCGAGGAAGGTGCGTTTCTAAGAGTCGCGCCCGCGTCTGTCAACATAACTAATTTCTCTAGGCACTGGGCTTGAGATCACCGTTTCCGAGACAGGAGAACATCTATGCACCTACAAGACCCGGACGGCTTCTCCTGTCGTGGCCTGGGCGCCCAACCGTTATGCTCTTGCATATACCGATATGGGCAGTCTCAGAATAATAGGGGCAAGCTCGGGAGGAAAATAGGGGGAGACTACAAACGCCCATACCCCTTAACATCCATAGGCGAAGAGCTATCTAGGGTTGCATCACATCGGGACACAGCAGAGGCTGCACTGACACATGGCTGGTGATTTTTGGTACACACTGGCCTGTGGTGGTCATCACACATAAGAGCCCGTGCATACCTATGGGCAGGAATACCTGCTGAATGCCAGGTGTCAGCACGGAAGAACCAGATGCCGGGGTGGGAGCCGACAGTGATATCATGGCTGCAATACGGGTTGATTGACTTTTGACGCGCTCTGCACTCGTTCCGAGCCGAAGTGACAGGCGAAGCAATGAGGTGTTGCAGTGGCGCCTGGCATAAGGCTACTTGGACAATGTTACTGCTATGCTATGCTATTGCTAATAAATGCACAAAACTTGGTGCAACCGCTCAACGAAATCCACCGCATGCAAGTCTGTGGAGATCTCGACATGTACCGGTATATCGACGTCCGGGCGCATGGGTAGTAATTGGACTGGCTTTCCCATCGAGCCTGCTCCAAGACCTGGGGCACCATGGCGAGACAAGTAGGTATTACAAATCAGGGCCATGGGCTGGCATGCCATGTCAGTGGGTTACCTACTCACGCCACTGGGAGCAGTGGGAGGGAAAAAAGTCCCTTGCGGCCGAGTGCAGTCCCTGGCTAATGGCATCTGGGCTTGACAGGGCGGCTGTCCGACTTGTCGAGTGATCGCTGTGACGCTGATGGGTGACGCAGCCAATGGTAGGAAGTTCTAAGGTTGCGTCCCTCACTGTTGCCTCACCTGCATATACAAGATGGCAGGTCGCGGGTTTCCTTCTCTCAGCTGCTGACCCTCCCGCCCCTCCACCCGGGCCAGAATTATGGGGACCAGGCGAGTGCTAGATATCTAGTCTAGGCTTCCCGGCAAAGTGAATCAGCACAGCCCCTTTGTGTGTGAATGTGGTAAAGTACATCTCCATCTCTACTTCGAATCTCCAAGGTGCTACGGGATTCGGGAATGCGTACTCCGTACGTAACAGGCTTCGTCTACGGATACAGTGCCAATCCATGTCAGCGGGGACATCTTGGCATCTGCTCAGTGTGGGAACGGCCACGCCTTCAAGGGTCCGAAAAGGCGGGACTATGAGGCACCATTACTAAATACAGAGTACGGAGTACAGGCATCTAGATCTGCACGCGGCACAGCCGTTTCCCTTACCGGCTATCGTTGTCTGGCCCCGTAGCCTCCTTTGAAGCATATGTCCGACCACCATCTCCGATCCCGAACTACTGGAAACGTCTATATTGCATTGGTAGGCCATCCGTCTCAGCACCCGGTCCCGCTCTGTTACTGGCCGTGGTGTATTTCTGTTGTCGCTCTGTACCGCAACCACTGCACTACGCTTCTACGATTCTACGATTTCACTCGCCGACCGACTGCCCAACCGAAGCCAAGCGCCACGAGCGCCGGACGCCAACAATACGCTGAGATCCCATGCGAAGCGCGCGGCTGATCCCGAAGGTGCTCGTAGAGTCGCGATATTGACCGCCCCGACTGCGAGTCTATGCGGTGCGTTGCGAACTTGCGAGCGAGGCGAGTTTAGTTAGTATCGACGATATCATCAGGCAGCTGGCTAGGCCAGATCCGGTAGCCGTCTCGATACTCGGCTTCTCTACTCGATACTCCGCGACGGTCTATGATGCCAAAACCCGCCGACTCACCATCTCAGGGCACTGAAAATAGCCCTCCAGCCGACCATCCAACCATCACTATACACCGGAGCAATAACGATGTGCCCAAGCCGAAGAGACTTGCGTGCATGCTATGCCGCAAACGGAAGCTCCGCTGTGATGGCCTAAAACCAAGCTGTAGCACCTGCTCACGCCTTGGCCACCTATGCGAGTATGACGAGGTCAGGAAAAAGAGCGGCCCTAAGAGGGGCTACGTGAAAGCGCTGGAGGAGAGGTTAAGTAAGTGTTGGTCCCGTGTGGATGTCGAGGGCCTGGTAGCGCCACACTGTCCAAGAAGCTGACCCAGACTTGTACAGAGCAAGTCGAAGAGCTTCTCAAGACCCAGGAGCCCAGCATCAGCACGAGCCCCGAAACCACCAAAACGCCCAACGTGGCTTTTGAACAGACCCGAACCCAACAGGCCACGGCGCCCGCCGCCTTCAATGTCGCCAACCCCTCGATAGCGATCGCCAGCGACCGTGATCTGGAAAGATGGCGCTTCAATGGGGAATCGCCTCAGGGAAACGGTTTGGACGAGTTTAATACCTTTGCGAGCAGCATGCCTATAACGATGAATAACATGGACCCGAGTTTCACGTGGGAAATGATTGGGCTTGGTCTTGAAGAACCTCT
This sequence comes from Xylaria palmicola, assembly GCA_022385595.1. Lineage (NCBI taxonomy): Eukaryota > Fungi > Ascomycota > Sordariomycetes > Xylariales > Xylariaceae > Xylaria > Xylaria palmicola. The sequence continues at coordinate 90,119 of MU281433.1, forward strand.
CCCACCCCAAGAAACAATCGACGAATTGTAGGTCATGTATCGCCGCACTACTTCCTATGCAAGATTTCTCATGGCCATAGGCATCAGATATTCTTCGAAAAAATCCACCCATCGCTCCCTATGATCCATAAATTCCGATACTTGGCGGCAATGAACTTGTATGTTGTTCCCTGGCTTCGCTCGTCTTGCCATCAATCCGTCCCAAAAGCTCGTCGCTCACCGGCATGTATAGGGCACCTAATCAACGACCACCAGTGGCGTTGCGATACGCGATATGGACTCTGGCTTGTTCCATCACCGATAAATATAAGGATCTCAAAGATCTTTTTTACCAACGTGCTCGCAAATATGTCGAAGCCGACGCCATCAAAGGCTATGGCGAGCACTCCATAACGATTGCTCACTGCCAAACCCATGTACTACTAGCATCATACGAGTTCAAGATGATGTACTTTCCTAGAGCCTGGATGAACACGGGGGCGGCTGTTCGCCTCAGCCAAATGTAAGTTTTATCGAGCGCAGCCGAACATTAGCCTCTACTCACTGTTGTGGTTAGGATTGGCCTGCACCGAATGGATGGCAATGGTCTCGACGTTAAGCAGTGTCTCCCACCACCGCGCGATTGGACAGAGAAGGAGGAAAGACGGCGAACGTTCTGGATGGCGTACTGCGAAGACAGATATGCCAGCATTGGGACAGGATGGCCAATGACGGTTGATGAGCGGGACATTATGACCAACTTACCAGCGTCGGAAGAAGCTTTCAATCTAAGTCGGCCCGAACAGACACAAACGTTGGCGGACGCCATGAGCCCGGCTGGAGCGGCCAAGCTATCTCCATTTGGCAGCATTGTGCTCATGGCCACTCTCTTTGGTCGCAATCTTACGCATCTCCATCGCCCGGATGTCGACGACCGCGATCATGACATGAACGGCGAATTCTGGAAACGACATAGACTTTTAGACAATATCATTCTTAATACTTCCTTATGTCTCCCGAACCAGCTCAAACTCCCCGCTGGCCTCAGCAACCCAAACATCGTCTTCACAAATATGAATATACATACGTCGACGATTTGCCTACACCAAGCCGCCATATTCAAAGCCGATAAAAATGTACTCCCGCCGACGGTCAGCGCAGAGAGCAAAGTACGTTGTATCACGGCAGCAAACGAGATTGCGAGTATCATGAGGATGACCTCTCACATGGATTTATCTGCAGTAAGCCTTTGTTCATCTTACTCTACTGGTCGATGCTGTACTCACGAACCTCCCAGATGAACCCTTTCATCTCTTTTTGCCTATATGTAGCGGCGAGGGTATTTGTTCAGTACTTGAAAAGCCGTCCCGACGACTGCCAGATCGCAGACTCGCTACGGTTCCTCCTTACCGCCATGAATGCGTTGAAGAAAAAGAATCCGTTGACGGAATCTTTCTTGGTTCAGCTAGACGTCGACCTGGAGGCATTAGGGCTGCGTATACCCAAGCTTAAATCTGCATTCCCACGGAGCACGGACAGTGTAGGTCTCACCCATCGACTTGTGTAAGCCTCTCGTGAAGGAACTCTAACGTGTGCCACAAATAGCCTACACCCGCCGTGAACCAACAGAACTTGCATGTGAGACCCGACGGGAGCCCTGATAACAACGGTCTACGGGGCGGCGTGGAGGTTGTGTTCGAGGAGCAGGGCTGCAATTTTATGGCGTTTGAAAAGGGAAACCCCATCACCGCGCCCGAACTCGTCGAACCAGAACGACAGAACCAAGTGAATGAAGGATCACACACCAATCCTTTCGGAACACAACAGTGGTATTCTGGAGAGCAGCAGCCAATACAACCGCGCGAGCAGGGATCGGGGACTGACAATGCAGCCAGTGGGCTGGCTATACAGCCCATGATGTACACGTCGTACATGGAAAACCAGGGCAGCGAAGCAAACGATGTGTCGGCATCGTCCAACCCAGACGGGCAATCGAACCGACCGACACCCAACTCGAGCAGCAACGCGTCGGAGCAGCGGCGCAGCGTCACCGGCAGCAGGGTCATGGCGAGTTCGGGCGCCACATCATTCAGCACCAGCCCCATCGGATCGCACCAGAACCTAGGGGTGCAGGCTACGGATATGAATGCGCCGCAGACGCCGTTCTTCCCCGACCATGGCTTTGGTACGGGCATGACGCCCGGCAGGACGTTTACCATTCCGGACACGCCCAGCAACGACTTCACCATACCCAGTGCGTGGGAGCCTGGGCAGGCGGGTATGACGCCGAGAACAGCCGAGGCGATTATGCAAGGACTGAACATGCCCATGGATGGCCTGGAAATGAACTGGGAGGCGGGGACTTGAAGTCCGGGCTCGTCACCATGTGAAGCATATTCTTTCCCGCAGTCCCGCGTTGCCTTTTTTTTCTCTCTCTTCTTCTTCTTCTTCTTCTTCTCTTTCTTCTTTGGGGCACATATGTTGTATTAAGGGGGACCATCCGGGCTCACTGTGTTAGACGCGTCGAATACGCCACCACGAATCAGAGCAGGCCGGCGTAAAAGGGAATTCACTAGCAAGAATCGGCGAACTGGGGGCATAGCGGGATTTCTCGGAGGGGGGGCGGATGCGGCATAACTGTTCAGCACTCGATCATGGCTCCATGAATTGCGGGATGGGCCTCGGTAACTAGGGCGCCGAGGCTCTGATGACGTCTCGTATGAGATTTACGTTCTTGTTTTTTGTTTTTTTTTTTTCTAGGGAGAGGGGTTAGGGGGGGAGGGGGGGAGCATCCAGACGACAATGAACGGACTTGTATTATAAGCGAGGAGGGGAGGGCTTCTCCGTGACGAATTTTTTTTGATATCCACTCCCCACCCACCACGATCATCACAAGATAGACAGACAAGACATCTACTGAGTTAATTGAAAACAAAAGGGGGGTAAGGTACCTAGTCCCCGACGAAAGACGTGCAGAAACGACGACGACATGGCAGACTTTTCCAGGGGGGCTCGTCGTCCACCGTGCCCTGCCCTTGTTTGTTGTTTGTTCCCCGGATTTTATGCAACGGCAACGTTTTTTACGAAGCCGGAGAAAGGCCGCGGCGGGTGGAGAATGAATGGGACGTGGATTTCCGCCGGCCGGCGCTTTGAAAGAACTGGGGTCGGCACTAACCGCGAGATGGAGAACGGCGTATGTTAGTTTGGACTCGAGAGGGAGGGAGGAGCATTGCTTTGCTTCCCTCCAGCATAGCATAGGGTGTCTGTCTCACACGACTTCGCCTCCCCGAAACCTCACCACATAGGTGCAGGAACTGGTTTTCACATGACAGATGCAAACCCCGGACAGAGAGAGAAAACGTAGGCGGCGTTCTTCGGATCAGACAGGGGGAGCAGACAGGGGCTAGGGGGGGACGGGGTGGGCTTGGCAGGCTCGCGACGATCTCGCGATGCAGCATAGCGCGCAACCCGGGGTAGTATCTAGTAGTCCCCGTAGGGATATAGGCAAGGCGCAGGTACCCTCCCTACATCTGCCTACCTGTATGTAGGCAGGCAGGCAGGCGAGGTAAAGGTGCCTTCATAAGCCATCCGTTTCGTCTCAGCTGAACGAGCCTCGGCTTCGGGATGATGCGGCCAAAACCATGTGCTCTTTTCCGTTTTCTTCGCAAAGCGTCTATACTATACGAACCTCGCGGGCATAGCGCGTGAGCTGGTCGCGAGTACCGGTAGATGGATGTTCACCTGTACGTATCGCCGGTAGACCTAGACGTTGTCGTTCACAGTCGACGATATTCGGCAATAGCAAGCCCGTCGGCAGAATAGACGCGCGATAGCGACATTCATGAGTGAGTAGGTAGGTAGATACTATGTAGACAGGTAACGAAATACAATGTCGGCTTCCCGATGCCTTCTCCTCATTCGCCTCATTCGCTCGGGTAGATCTCGAACGGTTACCGAGCGGCGAGTGGGCCGAGCTATCCTATGATAGGGTGGGGCCCGCAGCGCCGGCTGGTAGGTAGCGCCCTTTCCCCCACCTCGCAGCAACCGGCCTATCAGAGACGGGGCTTTTCGCCTACGCTCCGTGTGTTGCGATACGGTAGATTAGCGATCTGGACCCCGGGGCGAGCGTTTGACTTGACGCCTGGCCCAGCTGTGCCTAACGTAACGTGGTGTAAGTCGGGTACGCGAGCACCGAGCAAGCACCTACCTACGGGTGCCAGCAGCCACCCACGCAGGCGCACCGCCTCGCTTGTAATGGGTATGTATTCGCCAGGCCCTACAGCAACATTCACGTCATGGGCGTGTGACGCGGGGCAGCCAGCAGCAGCAGCAGCGTTGACGGGCTGATAGGCGGCCGATAGCATCACTCTCCATAGACGGTCCCGGTGACATCGACCACCGGGGAGAATCAGGACCAGCACCAGCACCAGCACCAGCACCACACCGGGCCGGAAGAGGGAAACGAGGAAGAAGGAAGGAAGAAAGAGGGGAAGCGAGGAAGCGAGGAAGCGAGGAAACGAAAAAGACGACGACGACGATGAGGAGGATGACGACGGTGGTATCGATTCCACCCGTCGCACCAAGCGATTTGTTTTCGTGCTCCGTCGCCCATGCGGCAGCGCAGCGGCCCTCGACTGGTTAAGGTATTTTATTTATTTTTGTGACGGCCATCAACCCTCATGGCCGGCCGATATTGGTCCGATTTGACCCAGGCCTTCATAGCCGGGCACAACACGCACGACTAATAAAGCCTCTCCTCTCTCCTCTCTCCGTTCCCTCCCTGCCCAATCCCCCGACCCAGGGAGGCACCGGGGCAACGAACACCAGCGACCGACCGACCGCCCTTCCCCTCCCCTTCCCTTCCCTTTCCCTCCCTCGCTATCGTTGTTGCATCCCCGTGCTCTCTTTCTTGCCTCGCTGCCTGCGTGCCTGCGTGCCTGCCTCTGCAACGGCCTCTCACCTGCCTTGGGTTAGGTACCTCCTACATCGGTACACGCACCCCGAAGCAGCTGCAACGTCCGCCCGCCTCGATCCAACCTCTACCTTGGTATTCCACCTCGCTCCCGCCCTGGCACTGCTGGCGAGTTTGGCTGACCTCGAGCGTCCTGGACCGGCAGGGTGCGACATGGGCCGGGTTAAGCCGCGGGCAAGCTGCGTCGGTCCGAACCATCGTCGACGGCCATAGCAACGCGCAGGGCCTCGACACACGACCTCGACGACCTCGACGACCTTGACGACCTTGACGACCTTGACGACCCCATCACGAGAGCACGACGACGGCGAGACCAACGAGATCGACCCGCCATCAACAGACCCCCATCAGTAGGAAATATATCCTCATATATATCAACATACACGGGCTCCTGCACACCCCTCCGTATCTCCATATGTCCCGTCGACCTCACGTCGCCATGGACCCGACCTCGACCCCCTTCTCCTCGCCCGAAGACCGTCACCCGCTCTCCCACGACGCCCATCCTCACTCGAGCCAGCCGCCGCCAGCCCAGACTTTCCGTATCTCCGCCCTGCCCTCGCACTCGACCCTCAGCCTCTCCATGGACGCCCACGATGCCGTCCTGCAGCACCAGCTGCAGCGCCTCAACGCCCTCTCCAACATGTCTCCCGTCCATCCCGACTTCACTCACGCCCACCACTCACAGGGCGACGGCTTCGATCGCGATCAGCCGCCGCCGCCGCCCGCTCACCTCCATCGGAGCTCGTCCATCTCCCAGTCCCATCCGTCTCGCCCTCACCCGCACCATACACCACCCAGCCCCCTGCCTCCTCACTCGGGGCCGCCGGGCCAACATCAATTCGGCCTCATGGCCCCCAATGTCCCCATCTCCCAGTCTGGCAGTATGCCTCAGATCAGCTCCGAGGACGACGTGTTTGCCTCCCAGTCAGGCCTGCCGTCCCTCGTCGCCGCGCCCGAGATGCCCGTTGAACAACGGCCACATGGCCAGTTGGTGAATAGAATAGTCATCAATCCTCCCAATCTCCACGCCTGGCGTGAAAAGTTGTTCAATGTAGATGATACCATTACCTTGACGAATGACGAGTACGCTCTCCCTAAACCCCGATCCCGTTATCTCTGGTGTTGATGTCGCAGCTAATACGGCCTATCCCCAGATTTGAAACCTACTTCCCCCATATTGATAATGTATACTCCCATCGCTCAACCCAGAAATACAAGCGGAAAAACTTCAGTGAGTGCTTGATATCTTACCATCGGTTGGGGGGGGGGGGGGGGGGGGGGGGGGGGGGGGGGGGGGGGGGGGGGGGGGGGGGGGGGGGGGGGGGGGGGGGGGGGGGGGGGGGGGGGGGGGG
>MU281434.1:0-95740 GCA_022385595.1 Xylaria palmicola
GGCCCCCGCCAAGAGCCCATGGGTTTTCATGGGCCCCCGCCAAGAACCCATGGGTTTCCTTGGGCCCCCATGGGTTGGGTTTTAGGAAACCCTAAGTCCATGCCGGTAGAGCTTTCTGTCATGTAACGTTAGGTGACATTGGGAAGGCTTTACCTATTTGGTCCTTCTTATTCCCATGCCGAATTGTAGTGGCACGATGCTTTCGATCTTCGAGATATTGAAGTAGGGAGAGAGGGGTTTTAGATTGCCGTTCCTAGCTCGGTGGGATCGACAAGTCGCTGCTTTCGCAGATCTCAACTTCAACCCCTAAGATTCCGAAATAGGTGAGCACTTCGCGGCATTGCAGCGCAATAGCGAGGCCATCCTCCCATCTAAGGCTGCCTGGCTCCACCGCGACTAGCAGAATGGTAGAGAATAGGTATCTTCCTGATTCATGTACTGGATGATAGACGCCGACTCGGACGGGGAGGAATGATGTCCATGAGCATGAGCTCAATGTCAGCTCGATTGCTGAATGCACGTCGCTTGTCCATTGGCTTTGGTAAACTTCTGGCGGTAATGCTACCCATTTCTTAGGTATATGGACGAGCCCCATGTCCTCCTTGAGGTGTACTGGCTGAGTCCAACGGTCTATGCTTGTCCTGGCAACCAGTGGTGGGTTTCCAGTTTGGCCATAGAAGTACTGGCACCTCTCTCTCTCGCTTGGCCTATAAGGTGCCGCCATATCGGTGATGTTATAATGTTATCCAGGCGGAGCAAACTTGACCGTGGGTATTTCTTTTCTCCCTGTGTTCGTGGGTGAGGTAGCGATAGGAGACAAGATGTACGGGAACTCGGAGAACTAGTCTGAAAGATACACAGCCTTTTCTAAGTACCCCAGCGGAACTTGTTGGGGATGTTCTGGGAGCGTTAGCCTTATAGCGAAGGCAGCCGGGGGCCTACCGTACCACCCCCCGCCCTGTCCCATAAACTATCGCTCAATACTTTATTCCTTCCAAACGAATACCGAAATTTCAACTAGGAAACAACAGTCAATAATCAGTCAATCGATAGGAAATTGATAGTTTATCAAGCGCTAAACCGTGATCTAATTTTTAATCTAACTAACTGTTTTAATCTATAAAGTATTGAGCGACAGTTTATTGAACCCAGACGAAAACGACTTGCCCAACTGGACATCAAAGGTTATCTCACTACCTTACTTCTACTGCCGATTTGTCTCTTCTATTTGACGTCATCTTCAGTCCCCATTGCCACTTAGCTTCCAACCACATTCCATCTGGAACACCGACTTGGGTTGGGAAGGGCCGGCGGCCGTTTTACCGTCGTCCGAGCTAGCATATGCTAAAGGAAAAACAAAAGTATTCTAACCAAGATAGTTTACGCTCGAGCTGGTACGATTACTTGCTTTGTTACTTGATATCAATAAGCTGAAGATTAGCGTCGCTGAAACTGCTTCCTTCAAGCAATCTTGACACATTTACTCTGAGGCTCTAAATCAGGTACTCGATTAACCGTTACCGAGGCGGTAGGTCACCAAGTCTGACATAGTAGGCCAAACTAGTAGTAGCTCACTTGAAAAGCTGCACTCCTTTCTAACTGTTTTGCTTCTACACTATCTATACGGCCAAGCCTCATGATGAAAGACAATCGAACAGCTTACAGTCTTATTCCCCTGCGCGAAGAGTTTGACAAAGCCGCTGACCTCACAGAATATCTCACATCCCAAGATTGCACCCTTCTTTCTGATGCAAATGTGCTGATTACACCAGGCCGAGACAATTATATAAAAATCGCTATAGAAACAGCATCGACTAATAATCTCGTCCAGATAAAGCTCAGGTGTTGTGGGCAAAGTTTACGTAAAGGTCCTTGTCCTGTAGGGCGAGAGTGGAACAGAGGACCCCTTTTTGGATCATTTATATGGGTTCTCAATATTTCAAGCACGGCTGACCAAAATAAAACCATAATTGAAGATGATAGCTCTGGAATTTGTGGCCTTAGGTTGGGGTACGAACCCGAATTATAGGGGTTCAATATAGCCATGTTCATTAGAGAGCCTACATTGGTTCTTCCATGTGCTAGATGCCACAAATACATTCTAAAGTATCCTTATTGTTCTATATTCGAGGAAGTCGTTTACTTCTTCACCTAGGTGCTACAGCCGTCTAAGAGGGAGGGAAGTATTCTCGTGTGGCCCTGGTAAGACCTCCTGCATGATTGAAGGTGTTACGGGGCACCAATAGCAAAATGCTGATGTGCTGAGTAATATCCGCTAGTGGATACTCGAACGAGGCGGCATCCGCCCATGGGAACTGATTTTGGCTTTGCGATGTGCCGTTCGCTCCAAAGATTGCGTATTTAGCCTGTGCTGACGTCAGGCATCCCCTCTTCTAGCATACCGTATACACGCCGGAATTCGACTCGGCGTGTTATGTGACGTTGCGAAATGACGCTTCGAAAGCATGTTATGGTAGAGGACGCTCGTGTGTCTTGACACCTTATTTCTTTTTAGCCTCCTTTCTCATTGAACGATTCCCGAAGGATTGGCACTTAGCGCTACTTGCTGCTGCCTATGATGGGCGCAAGTGGGATAAACCGAGAAGAAGAGGGGCAAAAGGAGGGGGGAAAGAAGCTGCACTTCGTGATAGTAAGTCTGATTCCTCGTGAAAGTGCGATGCCGCATTCGAACGTGATCGTGACCGTGCCAACATTCAGGTCGGAGGCTCGCTGGGCGGCCTGGCAACGGGCCTGGCGCTGAAGGCGCTGGGGCACAACACCACGATCCTGGAGCGTAACCCGCGGCCGCTGCTCCAGGATCAGGGGGCGGGGATCGTGGCTGGGGGCGACACGCTCGACTTCTTCAGGCGCTACAACCGCTGCAATCGGCCGCTGGCGGTTACTTCGTACGCGCGGCAGTACCTCGACCGCGAAGGCAATATCGTGCATAAGGAGGAGATGGAGCAGAGCATGACGTCGTGGGATTTGACTTACTATCTGATGCGCGCAAACTATGATGGTGTGCAGAGCCCCTATTGCGAGGTGCCAGATCCAGTCCCGGGGCATGGGAAAGCCGTGCATTTTCACGATCGGAACGTCACGCACATGAAGGAAGAGGATCGCAATAGTCTAGGTGAGGAAGGGCACGAAAGTCAAGGTGTTCGTGTGTTCTGGAAAAGCAGCCAAGGTGACGAAGGGTCTATTCTTGCCGACATAGTGGTTGGCGCAGACGGGCCGAGCTCCACCATCCGCACGCTTGTGCAGCCCGGCGTCGAGCGTAAATACGCCGGATACTGTGCATTGAGGGGCACATTATTAGAAAGTGAGGCGAGCGAGGGCACGAGGAAGACTTGCTGCGAGCGGTTCACCTTCTTCCACTGTCCGGGTGTTCAGATCCTGACGTACCTTATACCGGGGAAGGACGGCACGGTCGAGCCCGGACAACGGCTCCTGAACTTCGTGTACTATACCAACTTTCCGGAAGGCTCGGATGAATTGGAGGAGGTAATGACTGATCGCAACGGGCGTCGCAGGCCCATCACCATGCCACCTGGTCTGACGGATCCACGAGCGGTGAGTAGTGACTGGGGCTTTTGACTTTCTTCCTTGCCTGAGCGATATTGAAGCCTAATTTTTGGGCTCCAAAAGGAAAGAAAGAAAATACATCCTTAAATGTCTTCTAAATCCCCGATAGACCTACAAGAACAAGATTCTAAGCAACAACAACTAACTTATAGTGCTGTAGTGGGAGAAACAGCGGACGCTCGCACGTGAGCGACTCCCGCCGCAATTTGCCGAGATCGTCTGCGGCACCAGCAGGCCCTTCGTCCAGGCGGTCACGGACGTCATCTCGCCGGAACACGAGTATTGGGGCGGGAAGGTCGTGCTGATTGGCGACGCGCTGGCCGGGTTTCGTCCTCACACCGTCGCCTCGACGTCCCAGGCCGCCTTCGACGCCATGATCTTCGCGGACTACATCGACGGGAAGGTGAGCAGGGCGGAGTGGAAGAGGCAGACGCTGGGCTTCGCCCGGTACATACAGAAGAGGGGAGTGGACATGGGCGAGCATAGCCAGCATATGCATTTGCCGCTTGAAGATCACATCCGTGATCGGAATGTCGCCTCGACGCCGAGGCAGGAGGAGGTGTACCCGGAGTGGGCGACTACCTTCTAAGAGACGGGGGGTGCTTTGATCGAAGGTTCATACGGACGCATTTGAATTTATGACTCAACATGAATTAGACGGAGACTAGATGCCTGCGGCCAGTTATCGGTGAGTCCGCAGCAGAGATAAAGGCATAGTTCGATTTGGGAGGAGGAGACTTCGTCATTACTCAACTAGAGTTTGTGTATACTGAAGATTTTACTGTGACTACAGAGTTTGGCGTTAAGGCTCAGAAGTACTCGTTCGTGGAAAACCTAAACCTTCACTAGGCTCGAGAGTTTGCATAGAGCCGAGAACCATTTGAGCCCATAGGGAGGGTTCGAACATCGACTCAACTTCGTTTCCTCGTTCCACGATCCACGATCCGTCATCTTTCACAATGGACTACGCTCGTAGAGTTAACCGTCAACGCATACGCCCTGAAGCGACAACCATGCTTCCCATAGCGAGACAATGGCCCCCAAGGGGCGCCAGCCCAACCAGAAAAATCAAATACACCCGCCTGTGCGACAAACGATCAGATCTCGAGGCATCATATGATCCCCCACCCGAGTTGCAAGCCCCGCGTGACACCTTCACGACCGCGCGGGCCTGTTTCAACGCCTTCCTCATCCTGTTAGGCTTGTACGCCGCCTGCTTCGCGCTCGTATACTTCTCTTGCCTCCAGGCCTGCGCCGACGAGACAATTATCCGCCATGCCCAGTGCAGTGGCGTGGTCGACAGGGTATGCAAACCGATGATATGGGTGCTCTGGCTCGTGTGCACCTTGTTTGCCATCCGGATACGCTACTCGCGGCCCGACCATTTCCTGTTCGGATACCTCAAGACTTTCGGCGCGGGGTACAGCATCTATTTCATCGCGAACATGGTCTTCTCTGCGTTTTAGCTGCCGAAAGGAATTAGCTCACCTTCCTTGGTGATGTGGGAGCTGTGATTAGGATGGTTGCGGACCTGTACCCTAAAGGCAGCGAGCATGGTGTTAGCATGGTAGAGGAATGAACGCCGGCTACTTGGAATTTATGGGAGGGATGTTCTCACCGCTGTTCATCATAACTAGCTGTACTCAATGAGAAACCCCACAAAGCACGCACAAGATATATGCTAAGTGTTGAAGACATCAGCACACATTTCCTCCGTGGTTATCCAGGGCCATGCTCAAGAACCGTGAGCAACTCTATGAATAGGAGAAGTATCTGGCACGAGGATGATGTCTGAATTTACATATAGCTTTGTAGTACGCAAACTCGCACTTATTATCATTTAGTATTCTGCTCTGGTTCTACGAAAAGGGTAAAAAGTTACCGATTGATCGCACACTGGAAGCCGCTTGAGGTATTGTAGCATAACTACGCCGGTTACCTCAAGGCTCACCCTACGAAACGCCCAAGCTCAAATGACCAGCATTCTCTATTTATAACTCTGGTACCATGTATTTTTCTTGGCCCTCACCGACTCTCAACATTTATAGTGATATTATCTAGCAGTCCTACGTTTCTCCAATAGCGAAATCTCACATATAGCGCCCCCCCCACCTAGACATGTGACATCACGTTTCAACAAGGCGCAGCAGTCCACCGAATGACCGATTTAAGCAAAGGAGGATAGTCCAGACGGAGGTCAGGTGTCACATGACTACACGGATAAAGCATATTGACGAATAATTTGTCTTCCTACGCTGCGTATCTATCATCGAGAGCCACTAAACAGGCTTTTCTAATCCAGACCTGCGCATGAGACTACTGATGAATCCAGATATGTAAGCGCTTGGTCAACATGGTTGGATTTCGATGAAGTCCGGAGAGGCAGATAACGACCGCATCAACAGTAGACTTTCGCAGGTTGCGGGCGGCTCGAGTACGTCCGCTATATCCTTTAACCTCCTCGTTCACAACACTATCGGATGGCATGACTGCAAGCTGAAGCCTGTCCAACACGGCCAAGAGTATCACACCTCAACATTCCAAAGTGGGACCTTCAATATAACTCAAGCCGGGTGAGGCTCCTTCTCGATGCCCTCCAATTCCTTCAATACCGTAGTCTTGGTGGCAATCTTCTTCATTTGAGTATCCTCAAGCTTCTCACCACCGGCGAGACGCATCTCAAGATCCTCAATCGCGCGGATTTTCTTTTGGAGGCCACGAAGTTTCTTTGAAGCGGGGTTTTGACTACCAGGGGATAAAACCGAGTCCACTGCTGGTGTCTGGGATCCGTTGGTTTGTGGTGTAGGACCAGAAGAATATCCGTTCTGGTGGGTGTTGCCGCGATTGTGCCCGGGATTGTTACTTCCTTGGGCGTTGTGCCGTGAACGGCTCCGTTGGTGTCTCTGGTGGGGTTGTTGGTTACCACGACGCTCAGGGCTACGTCCCTCATTTCCAGAGCTACTATTATGCTCCTGAGTAGGAGGTGCCAGCCCACCAGCACCGTTTTGGCCTTCGGGTTCCTTGATCTTCTTATTGTTCCGTTTCTTCTTGTTTTTCAATGCAGTCTTGGACAGACCCTCATCACCGGCTGCCCCAGGCGCCTGGGCAGGGGCGGCACCAGGGACAGAGCGTGCGCCGGATTCAAGCAGATCTGCACCCGGGACTTGACGGCGCGGCCGTCCAAAACCGTTTGGACCGATGTTTGAAGTGCCATTGCTCATGACGTGAGCTGCACCGCCTTCGTCCTCACGTCGGAAATGCAGAGGCGTAGACATGCCTCGAGCACCAGGCGGTCGATATGCGCCGACTGGCTTTGATGGTGTTTTGACTGTGCCTAGATACGTGAGAGCCGAGGCATGTGGGGTTGGAACCGGGTGTAACGGGTCGCCACGGGGAAGATTTTCAGTGAGGCATGGTCTCCACGATACATTATATAGTTCGACCATGTCCTCATGATACATAATCCCGCCACCAACGTGCCAAAGCTTGACACCGTTGTCTACCCTCAAACGCGGGGACGTCGTCGCAGTCATAATGTAACGGCTGTCAGGGCTCCACTGACACACGCTAGGATTGCCGCTCTCAATCGTGCAAATCTTTTTATAATCCTTCTCCAAGTCGTAGACGTCGATCTGGCCGGCAAGATTACCGAAGCCGGCGACCAATGCGAACCGGCCAGTGGGAGAGAAAATGATGGTGTTGCGGGGTCCTAGAGGAAACGAATGCGAGACGACGGCCCGATGGTTGAAGATTGTGGTCTTGGCGGGCATATAACCATAGATGACGCCAAACTCTTTCCCGTTTGGCGACCAAGACACGTCGTGGATGGGTCCTTCTTTGTCGAGCGTGACGCGAGCGTCAAGCGAGCCATTGGCACTCAACAGATAGAGCGTGGTCTCACCGTAGTAGCTCTTATTCGACTTGTCGACATCAGTCTGTGCTAGGACAATGAGGCTCGTGCCTAGGCTATTCCACTTCAGTTGCACCTTGTCGCCCTTGAAAAAGGTCTTCTGGGATATGGGCGAGTTGAATTGCGGGACATTGAAGACCTTGACTGACGCTGGTTGGCCCTAGAATCGAAGCGTTAGCGTTGCCATGCATCACGAGACCACAATCAATAGTAGCTTGTACTAGCTGTGCATACCTTTCGTTCCGGAATGAAGACAGCCACATTGTAGCTCTGGCCAGGGGCAATGGCGAAATCGGTGACTCCCTCAACGCGCAATTTATTCCACACAGTGGTTAAATCATCGCTGCTGTAGAATTGCACCTCGTTGGTCACAGTGCGAGCGCAGTACTTCTCGTCCGTTGTATACTGTAAATTCCAGCCGGTTTGGGACTTTTGCACAAACTGCCCTAGGGGCTTCTTGTCAACACCGTCGACAACCTCTTCAATAGTGCGCCAGATCTTCAAGTTCTTGGTAGCATCCCCGTTCTCGTCCTTGGCGGGCCGTTCCCAGGTGCTCAGATACGTGCCGCGGGGAGAAAATGCGACCTCGTATACGTTGGGAACGATTAAGGTGGCGAGGACATGGCCAAGCGAAGCATCCACGACGCAGACACACTCATTAGACGCCCAAGCGAGGAACCGGCTGCAGGGCGAATACACACTGCACCGCAAATTCCCTTCCGGCTTGACGAATCCGGGAAGGGGAGCGTAGGCAGGCGCAGCGTCGGTGACGCCGATTTCCTTCTGGGTTCGGTAGGCATACTGCAACGGGGCCGCCATGACTAGTCAAAGCCACAGATACAAGGCACGTGTGCAGGGTTGGGTTCTTTCGTTTCTTGTCGTCGGGTGCGGGGAGTGCGGGGACTCCTGTTCGGAAGGCGAGCAGCGATGGACGCAGTAGGTGTGGTCTCGGGGCGCAGGTCGGACTCGCGACGAGCGATTCCTTCGTACAGATGTTTGGTGTGGAGCTGGAGGCAGGCCGGGCGGTCAGCGCTCGTCCAGCGTAGATTAGGGCGGACTATAGTGTATTGAGAAGTGCTGGGGTAGCACTCACTCGTGTGGTGCGGTGTCCACGAAGCGAAGAAGGCGGGTGTGGAAGAGGCTTACCAGGCCGCAAAGAGTGCGACTGAGGCCGGGAGGCTGGAGGAGAGAGGGTGGCACCGGAAGCGTTGACGTATCGGCGGTACACACACACACGACGGGGGCACCGGGTAAGCGATGGCAACGGCAAGAAAGAACAGAAGGGAATTCGACAGGTCACCCCGACCAAGATGGTGATTGACGGTGGATGGTGGTGGGTGGACGTGACGTGACGGAGCGTGCAAGTGGGCTGGAGAAAGAAAAACAAGGAGAGAGGACTGAAAGACGCTGATATACCGACTTGGTTTTGCGATAGCCACCCGAAAATTTCTGGCGCGTCACCTCACCCAACCTTAGCGATCCATGGGGGGGCGGATACCTGGCGGGTACTTCCAAAACCGAGCTGGGCGGGCGGGGGCGCGCGTACAGCGAGGTACCTCGTCTTGAGTCACTGCCCAATCGCCCTACGACTAAGTTTAGTGTCGTTGCCCCACCAGCGCCCTGAAGGCTCTGTCGCCCCCCCCGAATACTGAATTTGAAGGTACATAGTACACTTAATATACCTAGGTAGCTAAGCACTGAAGCTTCACCAATGCACATACAGACTGATACCGGCCGGGGACGTCCCAGCTTCCTCTGCCGAGGTGGCTTTACACCGCGGTTAGGTACTAAAGGACCCCAAAGCCCCTCAAGCCCCCCCGCGAGGCCCCCTTGTTAGAGGTAGGTTAGGTACCTTGGAAACGTGTTAGACACGAGAGGCGTTGGGCATTGGGGGCAACATGCGACGAGGAGCCGTATTACGTCGGTACCTAGTCTGCCTACCTAGGTAGGTAGGGAGGTACCTAAGGGAGTCTAGACCCCTGAAACGGCAATTGGTTCCAGGGGTGGGCAAATGTGGCGGCGCACCGGATATTTGATACCCATTTGCGTCTTTGCCATTCTCTCGTTCGCCCGATGCCCGTTTTCTCCACCATCACATTACACTTCTTATTCTGGGGGTGACGTTCTGCGTACTACTATGTGGAATCCAAGGCTCACCGTACATCACCGTACCTAGGTACATCATCCCCGATTCGGTATTCTCTAACACTGCACGACGGGGACCACTAGCAGCGCGCCCGGGCATCCCCGGACTGCCGACTCATACGTCTCGACATGGGCGGTTCCGCTCTATCCTATGGAGACCTTGTGCGGAGTGCACGTAATTGATCGGGTGATGGAACGGATCGACTTGGCCCGTCTCGCATGTCTAGCTGGTCCGATTCTTATCGCCATGGCCTCCTCCTCGGTGATATACGTCCCTACGTGGTTTCTCTCTGGCCGTAGCGATGCGGCCAGATGTGGGAGAATCCATTTTCCAAGTGCCGTGCTGGAGCACCCGCTGCTATATCTGCGACGGATTCGATGGGCATGTTTAACGGACAGCGGCCGCCCGGCTGGACATGGATGCGGCTTTTATCAGCGATAAAGATGTTACGGTACTCGGTTGAATGCACCGTCATTCTCGTATCCCATCGTCCCGGGCGATGTGTAAAGGGGGAGCCTCCCATATCCGGGTGCGGCTGTCGTCTGTTATGGCTGTAAACCCATATACCTGGGTCCCGGTACCTCTTGAAGCACCTCGTCCGGGTTTCACCCACGGTTGCCCGGTGCTAAGACCTCGCATCGCAGAGTGTGGGCCCGGTTTGGGGTGTTGGACGTATCTCGTTCGGCCTTGTTTGGGCCTAGGTCTCCTGCTCAGCAATAAACTCGTGCTGAATGATTTTCAAGCACAAGTGCGTCGAGTTGAGTTACAAGGGCCCGCGGACGGAGAGCTTTGTGCTCTCCGGCAGTAATTGACCTCCAATAGTCTCGGGGTTGCCTCTGCGCAACATTAAGAACACAATTTCCACATATGGTACAGCATTCAACGCTTTTGTTCTCACCTACGTTGAAATGCTGACATGAGTAAGTGAATAGATTACCAAGATAACTGGATATGCAGGCTCCCACTTCAGGTGTGACACCATCTGTCCCGGACAGAAGAGATGATGTCTGGGAATCATCAGGGCTGTCGATACTATCACTGGCGTCCAAAGCCGGTCGCCCTAGGAGGACTTTTCAAGAGCGATAGTCCTCGATCAAAACCGGATGCTGTTGCTCAGCTAAAGCTAGTGGAAGCATGAAGATTGGAATTGGGAGAAAAGAGTCAGGGTATGCGGTACGTTATAACCAAGCCCTGCGTATCTTTCATTGGGCCACGTCCAACGATGCGGCGTCCTATGAATTAGCATCGCCATAAGCCTTTCTTATCTGCATGGACACATATTGTGACGTTGATGCGGGGAGTGTGCCTCACAGCCCCTCCAGTAATTGAATGGTAGCATTACACCCCCGACACAAATTTCCTGTTATCCTCCACGTTCATCAGAGCCTTTATAAACCAAAGAAAAACATGAATCCCTTTGGGCAGTTCAATGCTTCCGTGGCCACGTTCCGCCCGGAGGCTACCAATGCCCTCGTACATGTGAATTTCGATTTTAGTGTCTTCACTAAGAAGGTTGTCGATCCCCCATCGGAGTATGCCGGCGTAGGGCAGCACCTTGCTATGACACGCCGTCAAGAGGCGCAACACGGTACTCGCCATGGAATTGCAAGACGCCTTGGAGCACTGTTTAAAGACAGCGTATTACTTCCTTCGACTCCCGAATTGATTAAATCGTACGGACGACGTGCATCAGAGATCTCTCGAACCGCTACTGCGAACCCTCAAGGCAATGAATCGCACGGGGCTTTCGTAAATATGATTGGAGCCGATGCTACGACGTTATGGGCGGCGGCCACTTCCGGCTGGCCAGCAATTCAGTGCCATCTGCTAGCCTGTATGCTGGCACGAATATGGGAGCCACCAGAAGCCACGTCAATCTGGGTTGAAATCATTGCGCAAAGGAAGCATATTCTGGAATCTAAGCTCTCTGAAGAAGGAGAGCTGGAACACGATGTGCTCCTTGCAGCTGGAAATGATATTTCACGGTCTGATCTCTTTGACTGGGATGCTAGCGCTCGTGCATGGCTTCGCGTAGCAGACCAGGTCATGAAGAAGCAGCAAACACAAGCTAGATTGATCATCGACAACCTCGACCTTCCAGTCAACTCGAAGCCCAATACCTACGACAGCGTGATAAACGCGTGGGCTTCATCCATGACGCAGATGGAGAAGCTTTTGTGTGGA
Source organism: Xylaria palmicola (assembly GCA_022385595.1). NCBI lineage: Eukaryota > Fungi > Ascomycota > Sordariomycetes > Xylariales > Xylariaceae > Xylaria > Xylaria palmicola. Next base: position 11,826 of record MU281434.1, read on the forward strand.
ATTCCACTACAAGTACACCGTGGTGATATACTGCTAGCACTGCTCTCCTGGCACCTTTATCCTGATATGAAGTGTCTTTTCGCAGAAGAACGGGATGTACAACAAAATGATCCGCTTCTAAGGGGTCGCGGCGTACTCACAGTAGGCCTAGAGCCTTCACCACGAGTCATGCATGATCGCCAGGCCGTTTATTGGGCACTCCCACTTGCCCATCTAAGGTACTATGGGCGGTTACCTGTGACAAGAGTGCAGTCAATGCGTACCACTCAACGAGACAGGCTCACAGTTGACGAACTGCTATGGGCAATGGTATCCTCATATATGATGCCTTGGCATGATGCATCGATCCCAACGCATACAGTCCTGGAATTCGTTAGTAATGTTGCCATTGAGCTACACTATGCACTGGGCTACGACACAAACACAGCGTCCAGCAATGAAAGGAATGTCTGGCTGTCCGGTCGTGTCCAGCCTTCTAACCCCTCGTGGTTGACAATTCTGTCAAGGGTCTGTCTTCAATATAAAGACCGCCTCCACGATGAGCGCATCCGCAAGCTTCAAGCCCTGGGGCGCAGATTTCACCAGGCTACTGACGCCCCCTTCAATAATATCTTCAACGTCGAAACCTACCTTAAAGCGGGTCGGTCGATCGAGGATAAAATCAAGCTGCTCAGAGAAATAGTGTCTTCAAAATCCAGTTCTGTTAAAACGACGGAACCTGGTTACTATGAGTTCATTATCGCCTATAAATCCTCGTATTCTATCATAGTTGATGGGAAGGTTACGAGGACTTTGGATGTGTTCGAATATGCGACAGCGCTTCCTCAGCTCGACAGGCATGATAGTGCCAATAGGGTCCACAGAAGGTGGGTTGTTCCCAAGCAGGCGAACAGCCACAGCCCAGATGACATGAAAATTATTGATTATCGACGACGCGAAATTCGAAATATGAACGAGACCATTGACCCTTTCGATCCCGACAAGCCTGTTTTTATTCGTCGCAAGGGAAAGAAATCACCGTGCTATGCCAATGGCCACTCCGATTATACTGTGATCGTAGGAGTGTCGTCCAGAACCCGACGTTCTAAGGGCGTGAATTCTGAAGTTCTTGAAATGCTATCTCATGCGGGCTCCAAACCCGTCAGAATTGGGGAATACACTGAAGTCTTGGGAAGGCTTGATAATGTGGCACTCCTGTGTCGCCGTGATTTGCCTCCTATTCTGCATCAGTCAGGAAAAACAGATGAGATTGGCCATGATAGGTGGCCAAGCAAAGAAGTAACGATCCAACAATTACTGAAACTATTTCAGCCCGGGTCTGTCGATTTTACCAAGTGTGCGGCAGGCATGCACATCGCCTCTGACATCAACCTTCGAGCTATGACCTTAATAGAGAGTCTCTACAGGGACATGGGTGAAGCGACCATTGATGTCCGAGCCGTCGGGGTGAACTTTGCGAAAGCCAAATGGGTGGGTGCTGCCATCAAACAAGCAAATGAAAAATTAAGTGGTGAAAATACGATTTCTGTTGGAGGCGAAGATCGGCCGTTACCTTATTTGCATGCTGCAGATGTAGACACAGCGACATGCTTTGCCTGCATTGCCATGATGGAAACTGGGAGTTATGACTTGGATCCTGCCGGGTTACGAAGCGTGTTCGGGCTTTGCGTTTCCGATTCTTTATATGTTGCCTCGTGTCTGCTTCATGATCCCGCTGACCGGCTGAATAACCCACCAATTAAGCGCTATATCGGTAACATCGGAAGAGCCGGGATGGCATTCATGGTGCCCCCGAACGATCCCGACATCAGACCCTATAACCTCATTGACGACTGGTATCAGTACAACCACAACGTATTCACAGGCGTCATGGAAGACTGCTTCAAGGGGACGAGTCTACATCTCAGCTTTTCAGAAGCCTCCCAAGCTGTCAACGTTAACTTCTCCGGAGGGCCAGACATCGAGGCGTATTTCCTTGAGACTTTGATCTCGGTTTCTTACCGTAAGCAGTGGATTGCCGAATTGGACATCCTAGGGTCCATGACCAATCCGAATCTACAAAACAAGGGGTTGCGACAGACCAAGAAGTGCAATTGTAAAGGTCACCCTGCCGACAGAAGCCCTACCATCGTATCGATTGACAACTTCGCCGAGATGCTCGTTCCCCCGCAGCAGCCCGGCATCATCCGTGCCAAAGGAAACTGGCAAGCGAGACTTGCGGCTACTGCCTTGTGCATCGCTAAAGGCTACGTAGTCTGGATTAAGGATAGAGACACATGCTTATCCTGCGTTCTTGACATGGCAGAGGCCAAGCGTGCGATTCCAAACCGTTCCGGAGAGAATAAAGATGTGTTGATGATTATATGATGGCCTCACATAAATGTAACCGCTGGGAACCCGTTTATATTTACTTGGCACAGCTAGCTCAGCACAACTAGCTGGTCCATTGACTATCAGGATGTGGGATAAATGGCGCTTCTGTTTGTAGCTAATAAATACACGTCTTACTTAGCTGCTTAAACTATGACCTCTTTATTCCTGGGCCTGACGAACCGAGTCGGAGATCATATCTACGTGCAATGCACACCATTACCTGTCCCAGATTCAGTAATCGTGTGCTTAATAACATCATGTCGCGTTTTCTCTCAGCCCCCTTAAGGAGCGGAATCCGACGTCTATTATTGCCATCCTAGGCTAAGAAGCCATGACGCTTCTACCCCCGTCCGTCGTAATGCGGTCCCTTATGCGCACTCTTAAGACACGATGGGCTAACTTTTTCGGCATTCCCTTATTACTCTGCCCCGAGCTATCCTGCCCATCCAGCGATACCATGGCACTAGGGGCAAAAACTAGGGCTTCGCCGGTGGGTAGCGCAACGATCTGGGAGAATAATTCTAGTATAGGGTCCTCCAGTGATGCTTCAAGACCGCGGAGGCCGAAGCCGGTATGCTCCTCGTCGGCAGCCGCGCCGTCGGCTCTGTTAGCAACCCTAGATACCTTGGAAATCCCCGCTATGTGCTTCGTCAGGGCGTTGAGCCAATCTGGGGAGCTGAACCGGTGCACGATGGTGATACTGCACAGGTCCAGGAGCTTCGGGGATACAGTCGGTTCCTGCGTGGAGATGACGATGCGAGCGCCGAGGTGGCGCTGGAACCTGATGGCCGCCAGCAGGCTGTTCGTCAACACTTCGCAGTCCGATGTCTGTCCCATGTACCTGTGGGCTTCGTCCAGGGCGATGACGCGCCCGAGAGAGGCGTTCTGCTCCAGGAAGATGGAGAGGCATATGTTGAACAGCGCGCATGCCATCGAAGCGGTCACGCACGGGCAGGAAAGATCGACGATGATGAGCTCACCGGCCTATCCGCCGTTTCTGTCAGCGCCAGTGAAAACACGGGAGACGGTCTAGCGGGATTGGGAGGGGGTCGTACCTTGGGTGTCCAATCTGTCCCAAGCCTCACTCTATCGTCGCATTTGCGTTCAACTTGCCCCGGCACCATGAAGCTTTGTAATAGTTCTAAGCGCTGTTGGAGGCCGAGCTTCTGGTCGGGTTTTAGCTCCGCTTTGCCGAGCTTGGCTAGAAAGTCATGATAGTTGAACTTTCCGTGTTCCTTGGTCTGCTGACCTAGCCGCATCTCTCTCAGTATCCGCTGGATCACTTGAGCGTAGAGCGGCTGAGCGCGGTCGAATGCCATGAGCTCGAGCATCCGCTTCGTGTTGAGATCCGTCTGGTCCAGGCGCAGTTCTTCGACCTTCAAGTTGCCGATACTTCCATACGACCCCTATAGTCTGTCAGGGAGTAAACACGACGAAGATGTTTTGAGTGCGCCTACCTCTATCACTCTCTTATTAGTGGGCGAGCATAGTACTCTGACCTTGACGGCGGGGTCGCTCCCAAGGTAAGCAGCCTCACAAGGGGCGACTTGCGAGTCGGACGTGTAGTCGTCATAGTGAAAGACTATTCCAGTCAAGGGTCGAGGAAGATGACCTATTCGCCTTGAGGGTATCAAACAGTTCTCGAGTATACATGAGAGCGTGTGGCTCTTGCCAGACCCCTGGCTCCCACAGATAAAGACGCTGGAAGGCGATGCGACGTTGTAATATATTCGGGGATCTTCGTCGGGTGTCTCGAGAAGCTTCACATCCCCAGCTAGGAGCCCGTACTGGGATAAGGACTTGGTAGAAGCGGTTACCCCCTGTCGCCGCGCATATTGCAAGACGGGGGGAGTGAAAAGCGGCGCCGTATTAACCTCGCTTAACTTATTGTCCGCAGTTGCTCGTCTGAGCAGTTGAAGCTGCTGCCATATGCTATCGTCATCGGCAGTTTCGTCGTCGCTGAAAGCGTCATTGCTAGCGCCCAATATAGTCGAACCAGTTGGGGAGCAGGGTATCTCATCTAGTCTCGCCATGCTGGTGACAGGTACTACTTGGGTATTGCGGGGATTGAAAATCTGATAGACAGACTATGATGCTTTCGGGGAGACGAGCGTACTCTGTTTACTGGGAGGTCTGACAGTGGCGAGAGATAGATCGTACACCCGGAGTGCTGTTGCTGGGAGGGACCCAATATATATACAACAGGTTCGGCGAGGAGCCACGCGCTCTATCGAATTCATTTGATAGAGACACATAAATCTAGGTCTTTCAAACTTCTTCCATTGATACTAGCTGATGTCGTGACCGCGACAAGACAAATTCTTTACGTTTGGTACTCGGTAGTCTGCGGGCCGTTGCATTGCAGGCAGCAAAGTGATCCCGTTGATCCAGAGCTGGTCTAGCCGATTAAATTAAGAATCTGGGACAAACAAAGTAGACTCATCCAAGACATCGCCCTGCAGCTTAGATGAATGATGCAGCCTCTATGGTGCTCCGGCTCGCTCCGTACTCCTTTGTGTCATCAGCACAATCAGCACATAATCAATCCTGGTGAAACCTCCACGCCATCATCTGACAAAGGCATTGGATTAGCCTCCTCTGACTGCTCAGCAACGCACTGTAGCCAGCAGCCAGCAGCCAGCAACCAACACCTCCAGCCTTCAACCTCATCATGACGCCATGTGACTTTTCCTAGCCCGGCAAGCTGAAATGAGTCATTTCGGTTTCGGCCTGGAATAAAGGTTTCTCGATTAGAGTAAACCAAAAGCGTGCTTTGTAGCTCAAGTGCACGGCTTTGAAACGGGCCAGGGGCATACGACGTTTCATAGCACGTCATCCCGCTCTTCTCTAAATTCAATCGTCCTTCACTACCCACCTAAGTAGGCAGTCAAGCACACTGGATGATGGTATCAAGACCTCCGTTCGCAAATACAGTTTGACCGTGGTTATGACGTTGAACGTTGGCAGTTTCAGTACATGCTGCACAGTTGTGAGGGTACTTCTAGATTTTTCTGATGACGATGCCTCGACACAGCTCTCACAAACGGCCCAAGAGCACGCCGACAGAAACGAAACGATGGAGATAATCGCTCTGGGGACTAGGGGTGATAACCGTTCCCTCGCATGCCAACACCGATGTCGAACGGCTCGATGCCCTGGCAATCTCACAAACGGCCTCAAGAGACTACCAATAAGATGCTCCTGTGGAAACTCGATTTGCTATTCACATCACCCTCGAAACTAGATACTTGGTAGCCACCTCCAATGACCCTACTCTGTTAGGTACTCTTGGGAATACTATCAAAGTCTTACTAACTAGAACTAGATCAACGTTCCTAGCCCTCTCAAACGACGGCGCGATTGTTTCCAACTACTTGATAGACTACTAAGGTGCTGAAAGGAATATGTTACACTGTCATCAGTGTCGGTTCTGTAAATATCCCTATCCCTTCTCTTACCTCCGCTGCAGATCCCCTTGAGGGCGAAACTGGGGGTATGGCAGACCTGTCACTCAATATTAATACATATGAGGTCTCGGACTCACATGGATGCCCAGGGTAGAGCTGATAAGAGTCCTAGTTATTTGCAGGGCGCATGAAAAGATTGCCACTGAGGTCAGGGTGTCCAGCAGCGTCGAGGAACGTCGAGCAGGTTGTGGATAGCAGAGGGACGTGACAGAGAGGTGCAAGAGACATAATGTCACTAAACTCATTCTAGGAGATTAAAAATACAACAACATATCTGAACACGGAATCTCGTCAAATGTATCAAGGTAATGGTCATAGCCCAACTGAACTTCCGTTCATCGCAGTCGCCAGCGACCCCGGTTACGATACCAACATGCTGCGCTGTGACTTCAGCAGCTCTCTACCCTTCCTCGCTATGCGAGTGTTTTCAATAATAGGGCTTTCCTCCTCAGCCTCAAGGGCAAGATATGTCATGAACGTACCCAGGTGTTCAATCATCACGCACCAATTATCTCCAAGCATTGAGGCGACCGCCCTTGATCCCGTGATGCTCTCCGTTGCGACGCCGCCCGGCCTGACCACGAAAGCCCGCCACACGTCCTCGTGGCTTTCCGCAAACTCGACAGCTTTCGCCTCGGCCAAGCCCTGAGATCCTGTCAGCGTCCCCAACATAAAATAAAAGAGAGAAAAAAAAAGGAGGAAGGGAATACTAGTCGCACGTACTCGGATTTTGCGGGGATAATCCAGGAAGCACAGCGTCTTGTCCTGATCGCTGCACGTGAACATCCCGCCTAGATGCGCGTATCTGAATCGCGGCCTCGCGGGCCGCGTTGCCAGCACCCGCGCCATGCCCTCCATGAAGGCGACGGGGTATTCATAATCGGCGGTGCGGCTCCCTTTATACGACCCCATCGCCCTGACAGAGAAAAAAGTTAATTAAACACAACTTCGGCTCGCGCCCTCATACTTTCTTTTTGCGGTGCTTGGGGCGCTACGTACCATATCATCCCCGCAGCGTCGGCGTGCGCTTCCAAGACGTCTTCGGGCCATTGGGAAAAGTCCTTCACCCGAACGCACTCGAGCTTCGGGTGTCCAGACACCGCCGCGGGCAGGTCGCGCCGAACGAATGCCACCACGGTCGATATGCTTGGGTGGGCGAGGCATTGGTTCAGGCATTCGCCCCCGATTGATCCGCTAGCGCCGGTGATGAGGACTTTCATCTTGCAAAGGTGAAGAGATGTTTCGTATGAGGCCGGGACGTATAAGCAAATAGTTGTAAGAATTGTTCGCTTCCTTTTTTTGAGGGTGATTCAATGCTACGATCTTATTTTCACAGATATTTACCTATTCGGCGGCGGATATTCGGATTTGGTGGAGTTGGCGGATGGCCCGGCCAGCGGAGTTGCGGAAGGACTTGGTGGAGTTTGGGTCCGGACCAAGCACGACCCGGTAATAACGAGAACACCGCAGGAGCAAGATTGAATCTCGTCTAATTAAGCTTATATTTAGGTTAGGTCATTTATACAGATCGTACAGTGTTGTAACACCGTCCGCTTAGGTCGCTCGCTGCCCTTTCCCCAGAGTTTTCTTGCCAGCCTTCGTGTCAAGCTCGTACAAACCCGGCGCACCGTTCAGCTCCGCAGGTTTCGTGATGGAGTAGACTTCAGGACAGGAAGGCATGCTCAATTCCGACGAAAACTGAGTGATGTCTTGCCGGTCTGCCAGTTGTTGTTGTTGCTGTTGCTTTTTTCTACTATGTCGTCTCCGTACCATCCATGCAATGCCCGAGAGCAACAAGAGGGCACCGCTGGCACTGCCTAATCCAATGCCTACCCATACCCGGACGGGGAAACTGACAGAATGTTGCGCCGTAGAAGCTGTGCCTGAGGTTGCTGTTGGAAAAAGACTATATCGCTGTTTGGGTTGGGGTCGTATTCGGCTGCAACGAGCTGGTCATCGAAGAAAACAGGCTTTCGATGTCCGACGAGTGAAACGCAATCCTAATAGATGTGCGTTTATCCCATGACCATCGCCCGTGACCTGAGTGGTGATCCTGTTCCCGAGGATATCCGTGTCGCTCGCAGTGTAGACCTCGGTCACCCCACGATCTCGAACGCATGAATAAGTACCAAGGTCACATGCAAATTTGCTGTCGAAAAGTTAACTTGATGCGGTGGAAAAGAGCCGGTCTTCCACGGTGAGATCTACCTGGGGCAGCAAGCCCACACTGTCTGACTTTCGTCGGTCAGAGTGGCATGGTATATATCACATGCGCTCACGTATCGATACGGACAGATAGCGGGGGAAACTGTTGTGGAAATGTCTCGGTTTCCATTCCAGCAGCTTGGGTCGTGCGGGTTACCAAGAACGATGGCGCCTTGAGTCGCACCAGACGACCAGGATAGCCATGTCTCGGTCAGACAGGATGTCGGGATGGACAGTGATGTCAACGTGAGGAGAGTACGGTGGACCCCTCGCCTGCGACAGACATAGAATTGTAGTCAAATGCGTTTACTGAAGAAAGGTTGCTTCAAAACGCAACACGCGATGAAGGGTTGTCATTAGGCTCCTTGGTGTGAAATGCGGTTGCACCCGTTCTGTGCAGTCCTAGACCCCAGATTGATGACCGGACTAACCTTAACGACGACATGACGAGACGAGTGGTTTAGGCTAGTTCTTGGCTTCGGGGCAACCCCTATAAGACATTCCCAAGTTCTCGGGCCCGGGATCGGTTATCTAGTCCAATTGTGTAAAAGCAATGCCGACCTACGCATATTGTAGAGGGCAGGCTCACGTCGACGTGGGAAACAAGTGGAGACGGGGAAGCATCCGTGGTAACATAAGAACTCTCTCAGCTGAGAGCGGCCAATAAGAAGGCACGATCTTGTGTTCACATATGCAGGAAGGAACACAGCTGAGAGGCGCAGTGTTGTATATATCATGAAACTCTGCAATTTGGCTTACACGATTACTATCCTGTATCGTGTATCTGCGTACTCAGCACAGCAGCCGAGACCATAAAGCCCTCACATCACCATAATGGAGTGGTGTCCCGCGCTAGGTTGTGTTCGGAGACAGGTTGGATGGAGTGGATGGAAGAACGCGCCGGTAGGATGAGATCAGCCTTCTGAGAGAAGTGTTGGAGCTTCTGCTTGTCTTCACCGCCGACGGATACAAAACAGTCTTGACCAGGAGGATCCCATTCAAGCCCAGAGCCGACCCGGGTGCCCCGCGGAAATGTTATGACAAGATGTAAACAAGCGCCACAACGACTCCTTCGTAGGCCTAGGCACACTCTTGACTTGATGGGATTGAGAAGCCCGCTCTAACTGGGTTTCATATATCCGCCTTGGATGTTAAACCTGAAGCCATGCAGGGTAGTGGACAATACGTATTTCTTGACTAGGTATATTTGATGACCTGGCGACGCCTTGGGAGAACTCCCAGTCAGGCAACGTGATTATTCTTAGAGGATTCTTCCCTGATGCACAGTACTTCTGTTGGAAAAGGGGAATCGTGAGCGCTATTTGCAGGCCGGCTGCGCTAACGGGTAGGCGCATTAGCGTCCTCATGGGCCAATCCAGTTGCCTACGATAGTACCTAAGTACCTATATGTATCCCGAGTTGGCGGGTTGGAGGTACGCAGCACATCCTACCACCTGAATGTTCCATCACACATTCAGCCCAATACTAATTGTAAATACCTGATACGTAAAGTGGGAATTCGAACGGCACGCTCAACTTCTGCTTCGTTTCCATATAATAATACTGTATATACGTACATTATACTACATAAGGAAGCTTTCTAGTAGAATCCTATTATAGTAAGTCGCTGATAGCGCAGGATTTCTACTTAGTTTCCTGTATAATGCGAGTTCTGATCCTACTCAATGAGAGTTCAATCCATGACGAGAAATGTATGAAATACAAAGTTGTACTATTGGAGCCCTATTTCCTCGAGTCACAACTACCAAGAAAAAGTTCACTTCCTGCGGGTTCTGTTTACTAGGTACGTGTTTATATTTGCCGACCCGTAGCTCTTAGCGTTTGGCGGAGTTGCGAGCTCTTGGTTCTTCAGACGGGGCGGCATAAGTGGCATCGGAGAGGGTGGGAGCAGTCATGATGGAGATGGGGAGGCACATGTTTACCAATTACCCCGCAATATGCGAAGGGGTGGTGCGTACTATATACTATCCAAACAGAAGCTACGAATTGGATACCTTCATTCTGCCCAGTGCTTGAGGTTCTCGCAGTTACAGAGTGCATGGTGCATTCAAACGGGGTAAGTGGATTAAGAGCTTGGCCTGCTTATTAAGTGCCCAAGAAAAAAGACAAGAAACAAATATCTTAAAGGCCCTCCTCTTCTAGAAGGGCATTGAATCCTGTCTGGAGAGCATTCATCATCGAAACGTCCACATTATTCTCCGCGAATGCAGTAGCAAGCGCTGCAAAATCCAACTCGCCATCTCGTCCCGCGCGATTCCAAATTTCTCGTGCAACTTTGCGCACAATCTCGCTTCGACACTGAGGATTGTTCGCGGCAATTGCTAAATTCTCTGTGATAAGCGACATTCTGCAGAGAGCAACATTGCTGTCGCCGCCTTCGCATTTTGCAATGGCATCTTTATACACCCGGCGATACTCGGTGAGACTCGCCGGGGAGTCTTCCCACACCCCTACCGGTTCGATCCCTTCTTCCATAGATTCGAGATGCCCGTACATAGTGGGATCCCAGTCGCGCGTGAGCCACCCAGGGTATCTCGCATTTCCGACAGTGCGAGGTACGGCTGTGACGCCGTCCCAGTCGATAATGCCTCGGAGCTCGCCATCTTCTGAGACGATGAAGTTCTGGATATCGAAGTCCGGATGGGCGAGAACAAAACGATCCGTTCCGCTGGGCTCGGGGATCCAGCTGATCAATTGGCGCAAGAGCGCGACGAGACCTTGCTGGACCGGGTTTTTTTCGGGGTGCAGGTCTAGCATGAAGGTATAGTACGCCTTGGGATCGTTGGACGCTGCGTGGGCCACGTAAATGGGGTCATCGGCGGGATCATGGTGGATGAACCATCGGTCGAGCATGGCCCTCTGGTCTACTCGTCTCTCTGGGCCGGTGCTTGACGGGAACCGGCCACTTTCGAAAACAAGACTGCCGCTAGTTGGAAACGAAAACCTGCCTAGCTGGTTCATCGCAGAGGCGATATCCGCGAGAGCACGAGTTCGGCGAGCACGGTTCACCTCCAGGTCGTCGCCTTTGAGCCGGTGTCCGAACCAGACATCGTAGAGAGGCACGCCTGAAATAAAGGATAACAGGATATAGGGACAATGAAGAGCGTTTTGAGTCGTTGACGAAAAGTCTAAAACGGCGGGCAAGGGAATGGTGGTTTCCGTCTTCAGGAGCTGCATCGTCTTGGCCTCGGCGACTAGAGATGCCGCAGAGATATCATTCCACTTGTCCGCCGTGCCGTTGATGGGAATCTTGGCAAGCCAGCGGAGGCCTGTCTCAAAGGTCAAAGGGAACAGTATGTGGTAGGAGCCATATATAGGCTCTCCCACCACGGGCTTGCCGCCCGTTGGAGTAAATTGAGGCTGGATGCGGCGGAATATCTCCTGGCCCAGTAAAGGGAGCTGGTCTTTATCAAGTGCCGAGAGCACCTCAGAGAACAACTCAGCATTCTCGTCATCCTCAGTAGGCTCCGGGGAAAACGACGGCTCTTTTTCCAGCGGCTGTGTCATTTTGCTATGTCTGGTATGATGTGATGGGTATCAGGGTGAAGAGCAAACGAGTTCGGTACTCGGACAGCGCTACGTACCTACTTATATTCAGCATGCATGTTGGAGGCCCAATAAATTATGCATATTAGGTATTACAGATGTAGGTACCTACTGTAGCGCCATTAGGTTGCTTTCAGTCCCCACCCAGTACCTAGTACCTCATATAAGTACCTATCTGCGTACTTAATTCGAGAGAGCAGACCCCGCTCGCTCTAATCTTGATAATTACTTTGTACTATGTACTTACTTCCTTTTCTGGCTACTTAAGTACTCCCCGGTTGGATTTCCGGGTCCACCTAATCCATCCCTGTCCCTCTCAGTACCCTACCTAATTTAGGTACTTACCGCAGCGGGAATTACAGGGCCTTCAGAAGTCTTCTCAGTGGAGAACCCTTCTAAAATAAAATAAGTTTCTATTGGTCAGAAGACTTCTGTACTAGGGAGGCTACCGAAAAAAAAAAAACGGCTTTAATTAAATTGAACAGAGAGGCTCTATAAGCAATTCCTAAGGCAAGAACTACAAAGAAATCGAAATACAAGGCAATTACAAAGAAAGAATCAATCACTTTACTACTAGACTACAAAGTACTACTATTACAGCTACATTTACGAATACACAAGCCAACCGGTTATATCAGTATATAATCCTAAGCCTAGTAAACTTAGGTTTTAGCGGTACTGTACCTACCAGCAAAGAAGACTTCTGGATTCAACAAGACTTCTGAATTTAAGAGGTCTTATTGGATGGAGAAGGGTAACCCCACTTCTAGAAGGCCAATACGACTTCTTTCCTCCCTGGTTTTCCCACTACGGTACACAACGCCAGCTTCTGTCCTTGAAGCGATATTGTTCCCCCTTAGCGGGATAAAACCATCACCCGGCCGACTAAGCTGTCACACTCTGATGGCGACCCCGCGATGAAAGGCGGCCGAAAAGACTGACTATCTCAATATCGGTTCTATATATGCCCTTCTGTGGCTGTTGATGAAAAGTAGCACTTCAGCGGGGAAATGGAATCCATTCGAGTTTCGTTTATACCGGTAGTCCTGTTGGTTGCGCGCCTAGCTGTGAGCATGGGCGGCAGTGAAGGAGGGTTTGTTTTGATGCCGTGGGAAGGTTCCAATCCCTGGCAACCCAGCGGGCATAGTTTGGAACATTTGATTTGTCGCTAGTGTAGTTTTAACGACGTTGGTAGGCACTGTGATGGAGCTGGCAATGTTGGTGATATGCTATCCAATCTTACCGCATATGCGGTGATCCAATAATAGCGACATGACGCATATTTTTTGATTCGTTCCTAGTGTTAGTGGTGTAGGTACTGTTGGTTCTATTGGTGCTTGGCGGTGGTGGCGGTGTTGCGGTTATTGGTGTTGTTGGTGATGGCACACTGGAGTTCACTTGTAAGTATAGTCAGACTGGGAGCATAAAGCAGGCTCGCTGCCTCGTATATCATGTTCGTTTTCTCCCGTCGTCTCCCAGAAAACTGAAAATCGCGACCACCACTCGAAACCCGCTTTACACGATCGTTCTTCATAGCGTACCGAACGAGCTGCTTCACATCTGCGGTCAGAGCTCCGAAATATCCCTGTTGCAAGCATGGGTCACCATTGGCAAGTTAAAAGTCTCCAGGATATGTCCGGTTACTAACTCTACTACAGTCCAACTTGCAAGAAAGTTTGCACCACTAGATGTGTGAAGAAAAGCCATGTTATATTGTGTCCGATACACGAGGAGTACTATCTGCCTGGCAAGGAGTGTGCTTCTTGTCATGAGGCGGCGGTCCGGGCCGCAATAAAGGAGGCAAAATAACGACAGGAGCGGGATGGGAGATGAGTGTGAGTTTGTAATCCCATCACCTCACAAGGTATTACATATACTGATATCAAATGTCTATTAGATGGAGATGTCAGGGGTATCGGTCACGGGTATTTAGTCAACGGGTCGGACATGAGGACTGGAACTCGACAGATATTTCCTGGAAATATATAGAGAGCCTCTGACTACTAGACAGAGGGAAGTAACATACAATTACAGCTAGTTATGTACTGGTGTATCCCAAGAAAGCGGCATCTTCCTTTGCCAATCAACACGCTCTAAACCAACGTATTTCACTTATGACTCAGTTATTGGATCGCTTATCTCAGTTGGGGTTTGACTACATATTAGGTCACAGCTAGGCCACACTGTAGCAGTAGGGGCTCAATATCGTTGAGCAAACCTCACTGAAGGAGTCTCGGGGGTGGGGGGTGGATTCCTAACTTACGTATTTCACAACCTCATGCTATTCTTAGCTGCAGGGCCACTCTCCAGCATTTCCGGGCTGCATTTGCTCTGTTCGAATGGTATCAAATATGAAAGCGATAGATTCCGTACCATGATAGTGGACAGATGTAGGTCGCCAATAAAGCCGAGTTTTTTTCATCGATCAGAATTCAAAGGGGTGTTATCTTGAGCCACCAGACTTTGGATTTGTCACATCTAGAGGTTAGCAGTCGAAAACAGAAACCCTATCAATCGAATAGTGTGAGACACTTAAATGATGCAGTCATAAAGTGACCTAATTATTTGTAAAGAGGAAAGCTGTTTTTAGGATGGTCCTCGACTTGATAACCACATAAAACTAGCATTCTGTAACCTTACTCGTGCGCGTATAGGCGCAATCTGTGATTCGGGGGCTAGTGTCACGGATTAGCTAGGTATATACCAGCCATCAAAGCTAATAGAATTCACACTTAGAAAAGTTTAATTTTACTACAGGATACGGAGCAATGCATAATTGGGTTTCATCATCGGAAGCCCTGACATACCTACTAGGTAATGAAATGACAGCAAACAGGCACTGGTGCTCGGGGACCACTAAATGGACGGACAAAAAGGCAGCAAATATCCCGTGGTTATGTGCACTAGCCGCGGCCCCTAAGCACACTAGAGACACATTTCGGTAAAGAAACCCCCGGCGCTAGGGCCCACGTTGCACCCCTGGAGAGGATCTCCCCAGCGCGGGGTATCGAGAAACGGCACGTGGAACCCGTGGAGATGAAGGGCAGACGGGAGGGTCATGGACCATGGTCAACTACATGAAACACCCGTGGGCTCATGTAAACGAGGCTTAACTGGCAAGTCGACCAGCTACAGCGCAAAAACTGACTTTGATCATCATGTCGCCCGCCAGAGTACACCCCGCATCGCCACCAGACTGGAGCAACCTCGAGGTTCTCCACAGAGGCACGCTTCCGCCGCGCGCCAACTTCCACATCTACAGCTCAGTACAGGACGCCCTGAGCTACGATGCTGCAAAATCGAGCAGACAGTCACTGTCCGGGACGTGGAAGTTTCGCCTCGCCCCGAACCCCTTCGAGGGTCCCGAGGGCTTTGAAGACCCCGCCTTCGACGCGACGACATGGGACGACACGCCAGTCCCGAGCATGTGGCAGCTGAACGGCCATGGGAAGGGCCCTCAGTACACGAATGTCAACTTTCCCATCCCCGTTGACCCGCCGAATGCCCCCTTCACAGATAATGAGACGGGGCATTACGTCCGCAAATTCACCGTGGATAAGAGCCTTCGGGATTCCCAGCTCCGCTTGCGCTTCGAGGGCGTCGACTCCGCATACCATGTGTGGGTGAACGGCAAGGAAGTCGGATATCACCAAGGCTCGAGAAACCCGGCCGAGTTTGATATCACCAGTTTGGTTGACCAGGCCGGCGAGAACACGCTAGCCGTCAAGGTTTACCAATACTGCGATGCGACTTATATTGAGGACCAGGTGCGTGGTGTCCAAGCATACGGACACAGCTGTTTACCCTTTTTCTTATAACGCTAACGTTCCCAGGATCAATGGCGAATGAGCGGTATATTTCGTGACGTGCACCTCATCGGCTTCCCCGCCAAGTCGCGCATTGAGGACCTGTTTATACAGACCAAGCTCGACAAGGATTATGTCGATGCAGAGCTCAAGATCCGAGTAGACGTGACCGGCTCTTGCGAAGTCCAGGTGGGGCTTTACGACCCCCAGAAGCAGCCCGCCATTGCCAGCGGCTCCAAAGTGGCGAAGGGCAGTTCGCTCGACTTTGCGTTCAACGTGAAGAATCCGGCGAAATGGACCGCAGAGACCCCTATCCTCTATCACCTCGTCGTGACGCTGAACGGCACGAGTTTCATCTCGCAGCGCGTTGGCTTCAGGCAGGTGGAAATGAAGGATGGGCTCATCAAGGTCAACGGACGACGGATCGTGCTGAAGGGCGCCAACCGGCACGAGCACCATCCCCAGTTCGGTCGCGCCGTGCCCTACGACTTCATGAGGCGGGACCTCTTGCTGATGAAGACTCATAACATCAATGCTATCCGAACCTCACACCAGCCAAGTGATGTCCGTCTGTACGATCTCGCAGATGAGTTAGGTGTAAGCTGCTTTACCTCCGTGAGTCATGGTTATTGCTAATTGTTCGTAGTTCTGGGTAATGGATGAGGCGGATCTCGAGTGTCATGGCTTCGAGTCAATCTGTGCGTATATTCTTCCCGTTTAACTATTTGGGTACATGAACTAACCCCGCCAGGTGATGCCGCCTTGTCTCCCGAAGACAGGGCACTCCCTTTCAGGGAGCGACAGCTCTTGACCCGAGCCAACGCTGCCAAATGGACATCGGATAATCCCGACTGGGAGAAGGCCTACGTCGACCGCGCCGTGCAGCTCGTACGACGCGATCAGCTGCACCCTTCCGTGATAATGTGGTCTCTAGGCAACGAAGCGTTCTATGGCCGCAACCACGTGGCCATGTACAATTGGATCAAGTCGTACGATGATAGTCGACCCGTGCATTACGAGGCCGACATCTACGCCCAGACAATGGATATGTACTCCCGGATGTACCCACCGGTAGACGAGATGATTGCGTTTGCTAACGACAAGAGCAAGACCAAGCCTCTTATATTGTGCGAGTATGTCCACGCCATGGGCAATGGCCCGGGAAATATCAAAGAATATGTTGATACCTTCTATAAGTACGAAGCTCTCCAGGGCGGATTTGTGTGGGAGTGGGCGAACCACGGACTTCTAAAGAAAGATAAGGAGACTGGCGATGAGTTTTACGCGTATGGCGGGGACTTCGGAGATGTCCCTAACGATGGGAACTTCGTCATGGATGGTGTCCTCTTTTCAAACCATACGCCAACCCCCGGCCTAATCGAGTATAAAAAAGCGATAGAACCCGTCAAGGTCGTGTCACATACCCCGGAAAAGATCACCATTGTCAATCGTTATGACTTCATCACTCTGGACCATCTGGAAGCCTCATATGTAGTCCTCGATGAGGGGAAGGCGACCTCTCAGAAAGGCTCCGTGACAATTCCAAAGGGCATCGAACCCGGGCAAACAGCTGAGCTCTCGGTCCTAGAGAAGCTTCCGACGTCTGATTCCTTCTCAGGCGAAGGCGTCGTCCAAGTCGTATTCAGCCAACGAGATGCGACCGCATCGTTACCTGCCGGACACGAAATCGCGTTTGCAGAATACCCGATCTCGACAACTCCCTCCCACGTTACCTCGGAAAATACCGGGAAGCTTGCAGTCAGTGAGACGCCGACGCTTATAACCATCGAATCCGCGACCGCAACATGGACGTTCAGTCCCATACACGGCGAGATCCGCTCGTACAAGAAGAACGGGACCGAGTTCCTCGCCACCAGCCCCAGCGTGACTTTCTACCGCGCGCAGACCGACAACGACTTCCCCCAAGACGGCGCGGACTGGAAGCAGAAGCTCCTCCATCTCGCGACGTCCAGGACACGCGGCAGCAGCTGGAGCGGCGCTGGTGGGGACGACGACAGCACGTTCGTAGTGCGGGTGCAGCAACGCTTCGCACCCCCGGTATACTCGTGGTCAATCGACCTCGACGTCACGTACACGTTCAGGGCGGATGGGTCCGTGTCGATCGGAGTCAAGGGCGTGCCGAGCGGCGAGAGCCTCCCGCGCACGCTCCCGCGCATCGGCCTATCGTTCGAGCTCCCCAGCGCGTGGGCCGGGTCGGGCGACAAGGGCGCAGGGAAGGCGGTGACGTGGTACGGGCGCGGACCGGGCGAGAGCTACGCGGACAAGAAGCTGTCGCAGCGGCTGGGCGAGTACGCCGTGTCGACCGTCGACGAGCTGTGGACGGACTACGAGTTCCCGCAGGAGGGCGGCAACCGCACCGACACGCGCTGGGTCCGGTTCGCGCACGGCGCGTCGGGCGAGCAGATCACGGCGCGCTTCGCGGACCCGGCGGCGGCGGCGGCGGCGGCCGGCGGGGCGAGGAGGAGGCTCTTCGACTTCAACGCGTCGCACTATCGCATCCCGGACGTCGAGGCCGCGAGGCACCCGCACGAGCTGCGCGCGAAGAAGACGGCCAACGTCGTGCTGAGGCTGGACGCGGCGCACCACGGGCTCGGGAGCGGCTCCTGCGGGCCCAGGACGATCGACCAGTATGCCCTGTTGACGTCCCCTTTTGAGTTCGAAGTCGTTCTCTCGTGAGGAGCTGCCCAACGTAATAATCTATTCAAATTTGACCAAAAACATGGTTCGTGGCCTATTTGGGGTTTTTCAAAACCCCACAGGCGCGCATGACAATACCGGAGTAAGACGGTTGAGCAAAAAGGGGAGTGGGTTGGATGTTCACTGGATTTTCTGTGAACTGTACCTAGGCCACCGTTGTATCTCACACTTGGGGTATGACGGATAAGAAAGCTAAAGCGCTTGCCCACTATCTAGATATTTTTAAGACGATTATTCCAGTAAGGGAGTGCGTATCCGATAACTAGGCGTCTAGATTACCAGCGAGGTAGGTAATGCTACGTCCGCATCGCAAGAGAAGATGAACAACGAGAATGGCGTGAGGGATGCACAGTTGGAAAACATTGTCAATTATGGGATTTGTGGATTCTCGGCTGCAATTGATTGATTCTTGATCATCTAACTACCTAATGCAGTGGTAAACACGTAGCAACAACTTTTGCCAGATGACGGCTCAGCTACTTGCCCAAATGAGGGCCCGGAAAGTGGTCGACAGTCTTGTCCTAGCCCTCGGAGTTATTCACAATCTTGTGTGAAAACCCCGAATATACCAGCGTCCCAAGGCGTCACAAGTTCCCATCAGTACCAAGGCTCAAATTGTTGTTGCAAATGTACCTTTGTGACATGGATATCAAAATTCATGCCACACATCTCGACGTCCTCAGTTCGCAAAACCAAAACGAAGCAGGATCGTAGCAGCACCGCTACCATAACGCTCGGTAATTAGCTCGTAAGCTCTGGTCCACAAGGGGAATGGCAGGGTGGAGATTTGTTCTCTCCAGACTCTGTACATCCCATCAAGTTCACCTGATAATGCCCAGCTTCCATTAGTTTACATCCTAGAAAACGCCAGATGTAAAAAAGACTTACCCATGAGCTCATCGCGTCGGATACGGCATTGGACGCGATATTCTTCCATGTCGGGGCCGAATTCGTCGAGGCGGTCCAAGATATTTCCAAGAAGGTTGATCTGATTTTTACGGACATGAAGGCCACTCATGTGCCCAATGTAGGTTTCGTACGAGGACAGGATCGGTGGGGGTGCCAGATTGTATCTGTAGAGTATCCTCCCCAAGAAATACACGAAGTCGTACTCGGCAGGTAGCTCACTGTCAGCCGCGGGGTAATCTCTGTCTATGGCCCTTGGGGAAGAAGGGTGATCCAATGGGAGCAGTACAGAGCGCATAAGCGGAGTCAAGTGAGCTGGGTAATAACCATGTTAGTATCGCATATGACCCTCGGAACGGAAGTCGAGACGAACCCATCTTTGTCTTGTTGCTGGAGGCTGTAAGGGAGTCACTTCTGGCAGGTGGAGGATAACCACGAGAGAGACCAGGAAGGAAGATGGAAACTTGTGAGATGTGGTGCGTTACTATCATTCCTTGGAATTGCGGTTCCTCCTTGATCTTATATACATGAGCAAGAGGCTAACGCATTCACTGTTCTCACAAGGCTCCACATTGTCTTGAACTGATTGTTACATTTCAGGCAGGTATTATTGAACAGAGTGAATGTGAACGGATTGAATTGGGACTTGGTGAATGGGGGGCAGTGAATGAGAGGCAGTGAATGGGAGGCAGTGAATGGGAGGCAGTGAATGAGAAGCAGTGAATGAGAGGCGTCTGTGTTGGCTGGGCCTAAGAGCCCACTTCCCGATCGGGCTTGCTATAATAGGATCAGGTTGTTTGCCTCTTATGCTTCCAATGAGCGGGAAGAGGAGTTTGATAGAAAGATATTCAATTATACGCAATGAAAAAATCGTCCATCAAACACCGGGCATGTTTATTTGAGTCAATCGACCAACTCCCATGTAACAATGGAGCAACTGTTTAAGAGACATTGCAATCATAGACAAGGAACCTTTCCAAGGCAATCTCAAATTGCCGCCAAATGGTCAACTCGTCAGTATAGCAATTTGCATTCATTGCAATGACACTGGATGCTTGTGTTGGGCTATTAATCCTCGGTTGGAGCCTCGACAGCGCAATCATCGACATCAGGCGGGGGTTGACCTGCCACGAGATAGAACCACATAGACTGCCCGTGCGACGTCTTCCAGTCTATCATCATTTCCCTTACATCTGCATTCTCTACAACTACCACAGGCAGCGTCCATGTACTAGTCAACTCGGCGTTAATGGACTCGATCCTCGTTTCTAGATTCGCCTTTTGGTCGAGTGCTTTATCTGATGCAGTCTCCTCGTTGTCGACTGTGACGTTTTCATTAGTAACCTTTCGGGCATTGGTATTGGGGGATCAGTTAGTTCAATGTGACTTCAACCCCTCGTCGGGGTCAATGAGCCTGAAAAATAAAAGGAGCGACTTAGTGTCTAAAATTACTCGCTGGCTTCCTCTAGTTGGGCCTTTAATCCCTTCACTAGCTCGAGCTGTTTTCGAAGACCACGAGTAACTCTCCTGATTCTTCTCTTCAACGGTTTGTATATAGTTAATTCCTCGGCGTCCATAGTTGACAGGTTACTATATTTGCAGAACAGCGCCTCATCCTCGCATCGAGTGTTTAGTGCGGCTTTGAGATGACGGAGATTGTCAAGCTCGTCCCTGATTGATTCCCAAATCCTATTGTCTTCTTCGTTAACGAAGAAGGAAGGCTCAGAAGAGTGTGAAGATTGCTGAGACATTGTTTCGGCGGTTGACTCAGGGCTGGTGAGCAGCGATGCAGATGTAAGAGAGATGTCTTAGCTGTGCCGCAGCGTGGTGTGTGGATCTAGAATACTGAGATGTTGTGGTTAAAACTATCGCCTATATATAGACACGGTATTCACTTGTAATGCCGACAACCCAAATCTATCGCCCCAAGTGCAGCATATGGCGCGGTTCTAAAACATAAGGGTTTATTTATGCCAATAATAAGTCGCCATGTTTGCTATTTCTTATATATCCCTTACATCCGTAACCGGTGGAACCGTATCCTGTGCCTTGCATCAGTCTCCGAGTTCCGACTGGATGTGACAAGAATGCACAAAAGGAAGGTGAATTACGATTTCGACGAATCGTTATCCAATGCATTACAACATCCAGGCAAAATATTTCCGTGTAACATGACACTAAATACGCAAAATCTGACCCCTGGGAACACTGAATGTGGCTGTGACTCGTACAAAAGTCGGTTTGATTCGATTCTGTACGTAGTAATAGAAATTATATTCTCGCGGAGGTATGGCGAGAGATCACGTGGAAGATTAGACCAGTGCTCCTCAACTAGATAGAACTGTTCATGATGTATTCGGATGATCTCTCAGAAGGAGAGATCTATGTAGAGGGGGTTGCACCCCCGATTTATACACAAAAGAGATCACCTGACCTGGTGCCTAAGTGAGCCTTCTTCCTTGAAGACCCACATATACGTGACATATATGATGTTGTAGTGGGCGATTCTCTTCAATTCATAGTCCCTTCCTCGTATGTGCTATTCATAACTATCTTCCAGCAGTTGCAGGGCGTCCAGTGATGTAATTGAAAACATCGTTCTTTCCTCCATCTCCATCTTCTGTCATACAACTATCATCACACGCTTGCGTCGTCTCTCTGTCTCCACCACGATTGATAAAGAGCTATAGAAGGCGTAACTACCCAAGGCCAAAGAAAGACGAAAAAGCATGCTCCTGGCTTAAGCCCCGATGCGAGAGAGTTGCCAGTGACGATAATTGTATAGAAGTAATTTACTAGTGAAAGTAGACTCTTCTCTACGCAACGAAGGAAAATGTCCTTCGGACGTTGCGTCTGCATGCTCTCCTCGGGAGTCAATTTCTGGCTGCTGAAGGAAAGAATAAAGAGTAGAGCTATCGATGACTAGAATCCAGCAGAACAACTTAGGTAGAGAAAGAGAGAGAGACTCACCGAATATTTCGTTGTCTTCCCGATTTTGGGGAATACCTCCATGTATGTAGTATAACGTAGTACTTAGCACAAAGCTGAGCGTGCAAATGACTTGAGCTGTTTTTGGCGTCATAGGGAAAGAGTAGAAGGTAGTCATGGCGCATAGAAGAGCAATCGCCTTGAAGACCGGCGACTTGCTAAGGAAGGTGATGGGTAGACTCGCCGCCAGGCACATGACGTGACGTATGAAAGACATGGTGTTGGAAAAGGTCGTGATAGTCGTTGCTTCGTCGCTTAGCTCATCAGAGCTGATAACGGGGCGTATAGTACTGGGCATATTGGGCGTGTGTAGTAGATGATCGGAACAAGTGTTTTCAAAAAGTATACCGTATTAACTTTGTTACTACCTAAGCTACCTTAGCGCCCCGGGGAGGGTTTACGTTAGCATAACAGCAAGACTTTCGGAAGTGATTAGCCTTTTAGATAGCATGTCAGAACTGGACATGCTGTTGCCTTTTGGATATTCTAGCTACAAGGCTTTTCTATGTGTGACCCTTATTTTTTTGGTGTACCTTTCAAAAGGGCAACGCTATCCGCGCTGTAGAGGGTTCGCTATCCGCGCTATATTCGGCTCGGCTGCAGGTGGCAGCAATTGGTTAGGGTACGTCCCTTACAGTGTAGTTAGGTTTAGTGGCTAGTGCATGGCTTAGTCAGTGGCTTGCGTACGTACGTACGTCACCAGGGCACCCTTCGGGACCGCCACACCTCAGGTCCGTTGCCTATATAGCCCTAGGGACACAGTCCGTAGTTCGGAAGTCATACTTGACTTCCTCACCAGATAATTTACGTGTGTTTCCAGTATTCACTAACGGCACGCTCATTGCACTCGTCGTGACATTTACTATATACCTCCAACTGCTGCCAACTACTCAATGTTGGGATGATGCAATAGGTACTTAATCAACCAGCCAGGCAAAGCAGCGAATGCGCCAAGCCCAATCGGTACAGCATCCGTAAAACATAGTTTCAACGTATTCGTCAGCCGTCTGAGCATCAAGTTAGCTCTCATATAAGAAGTACTACACAATCTGCCCACTGCAAGCACAACGTCGATATGAAGCCAATGCCATCTTTACAGGTGTCGAACAGCACTCCTAGAATAAGCAGGCTCTGCTCTTGCACTCCGGACAGGCAATCATGCCACATTCCGGGCAATGAAATGCCCACTTCCTACGCACAATCCCACAGGAAGCGCAAACTGCTTGTCCGTTTCTCTTAGGCCATCCAAACTCAGGATGGATACATTCAGAGCGAGATCTCTGGTGTGGCCGGTTCGAATTCTCATCAGTCGACGAACCCGCCCTGAGGTTGGCCCAGGTCCGACGGGCAGCATCCTGCCTCTCTTCTAGTCGCGCTAACCTGAGACGCTCATGTGCTGCCCTCTCCTGCTCAGCTCTCATTCTCTCGGCCACCTCCCTCGAGCGCACTTCCGCCGCCGCCTCTTTCTGCGCTCGGATCCTGTCCTCGGCCGCTCGCTGCCGTTCCTCCCAGGCTTTGCGTTGCGCCTCCCTGGAACGCAGCTCGGCTTGTCTGGCCTTCTCCTCCCTTAATTTCTCGCGGCGTGCCTCCTCCTCGGCTGCTTTCCTCCGTTCTCTCTCTTGCCGTAGACGTTCTTCTTCGGCGGCTTTCCTGCTTTCTTCGGCCCTCGCTGCTGCAGCGCGTTCCTGTTTATGTCTCCTTTGCTTCTCTTGATTTTCGTGGTATCTGTCCCACGCAGCTTGAACATCAATGTAGGTTCTATCGTATTGCGATCGCTTTATCGTATCCGACAGAATCTCGTAAGCCTCCTGAATCTACGTAACCTCCAGTTAACCAGAAGATCTAGGATTTTAAGATATCTATAAACATTTTCATTAACACAGAGTCGTAACTTACCTTGCGAAATTCTGTGGAATCATTGGACACCCCTCTGTTCTTGTCCGGGTGGGTCGCTAACGCTGATCTCCTGTGAGCCCGTCGAATCACTTTCAAGTTATCTTGCTGGGAGACTCCAAGGTCTCGATAGTAGTCGGGAGTACTTGGCGGATCCGTGGTGTTCTCCATTAGTAGAAATCCAAAGACGATATCGTCACAAGCATGCACTCAGTGAGAGCGTGGCTACAACAATGGGTGGTAGTAGAATTCAGACAATTGTCGGGGAAATCAATGAACTAATGGGCAGCCAATGCTTATCTTCTTTGTACAACATGATCAGTCAACATGGTCTGAATCGCACCCCCTCCATCCCCACACCCAATGCTGTGCCTATCCGTTTTTAGCTCCAACTACAAACCGCTTCAGAGCAGCAGATAAGTCAAATCGGCATAAGATCAGTGGAAATCGGTTAGTAATAAAGCGTAGCGTTTGTTTATTGTGAGTTGATTAATGTTTTGATAATTCTATTATGTCAACAACTGAGTCCCGGTTCTACCACAAATTTACTTACTCTCGCCGAGTCATCGAAATGTAAGGCAAACCGAAATACGGGAACGGCAAGCTGCAGGAAGCCTCCGAGTAATTCGCAAGTCTTGAGAACAAGGCTTGCAACAAACGAAAATATAGTCTGCTAGGTTCACTTGAAGCATTCCAGCCCATAGTGTGAGGCCACCTTGATCCGTTTAAAGACTGGTTGTGGTGAAAGTCTTGAAGGCCCCGAGTATAGATGATGCGAATCGTCCTACCAGGTATTCCGGTTGATAGAATAAGCAACAGCATTTAAATAAACCGTATTTCGGGCGCAACTTGATGTCTCCTCACACACTTCAGCCTACTAGGGCAGCTCAGCCCCATTCAGTCTCAGACACTTACCCATTGTTTTTTCACGAGGCGCATCATCAACCTTGACACCATATTAGTATATTATTGAGTAATAGCTGAAGTAAAATACTTACCATTCTCATCATGCTACTCACACTTTCCTCAATTGTAGAACTGGCCGTCTCTAGGCCCCATTCTTTAGCAATCCAGTTGCCTGGCCCGGTCTGGACAAGGCTTCACGCACTGTTAGGTATGGCATTGGGGGACTTGGTTATAATCCTTTTATGATGATTTTAATCTGGAAATCAAAATAATCGGTGCCCTTGCAAAAGTTGAGTTGGTTTCAACGCAATTTTGGCCCCCTACTAAACATGCTATTACTCGTGGCCTTCACAGCGGGGATGATTTCGTGATGACTGGCGGCAACGCAGGCATCGGGTACCGGTTATGCAAGATGCTCTATCAACGTGGAGCAACCAACTATAGGGCTACTCAATCCAGGTTTAGCGCCCAGAACCTCATTTACTTGCGAAAATATTGAAGTAAGCAAAGACAAAATAGGGGTAGTGATTACGTAATAAAGGGGTCTCAATTACCTGGCTTTCCTATTAGTCACGCTGCTTTTCTACAACACAACACGCATAGTAACAATAGTTTTACGATGCCTTCTTATTTTGTTCAATTAATTCTCAGTAAGACTAATCTCTTGATATATGAAATACTTTGGAATGCGTGGGTAAAACCCCCGTCCAAGAGCAGCTGATGTGGATAATTGCGGGCAGCCGATTCAATGTCTGACTCGATGTATGTTGCAGGAAAAAGTAGGAACGTGCATTCAAGCGATCCAAACTGTTTCTAGAGAAGATTGAACATTGTCGGCTTAAGTTCCTACACCTAGGTGAGCACTAGTAGGTACTAGTGGGTTAGATCGTAGGGTAGAATATGCTCAGTTGAGGACGTAATATTCAGCCTCATACAGGAAGTGACGTGATGCAAGTATATCTATTCATGTCACTAGAATCCTAGACAGAGTAATAATACCAAGTAAAGACAATACGTGCACTCAAATGGCTAACTTAGCCATTCAGGTTTACTTGACCTGAGAGTTATCACTCGTTCGGGCATATCGGCTCCTCCCCCAAGATGCTTTGCTTGGAAATCACACGGACCCATTCTGTACTACACTATGTTCCCCGCATTGCGATGGTGGCTCTATGCTTGCACAAGTAACCAGGTTTAGCCGACAAAACTGCCGGCAGATATATTGGCGTCTCATCCGAAACACGCAACGGCATCAGAAGTATCTACCGAAGATAAAGCAATCCCCTCCACTGTCTGTGTTAAGAGGGATATCCTTATCAGAATTCGTGATGTATATAAATAGCAGTGCGCCCGAAGGGTTCTCAATTTTCTCTTCTCGTACCCATCGTATAAATCTACTTCCTGCGCAATATTACGAACAATGGCGTCACTTCACCCTCTTATTGGCTCAGGCTACAAGGGGAACCCGGACCATGCAGGCGGCAAGCTCTACTGCCAATGCGAAGACGACCCCGTCGAGATTACTCTATCGTCAGACGTAGCCTTCAATCACGCCTGTGGCTGCTCCAAGTGCTGGAAACCAGCAAACGCCCTGTTCAGCGTCGTCGGCGTCATCCCCCGAGAGAAGCTCGCCGTCACAAGTGGCGCGTCGAAGCTATACGTCGTCGACCCCAACGCCGCGATCCAGCGAAACGCCTGCCAGGATTGCGGCGTCCACCTGTTCGGCCGCATCGAGGTGGATCACCCATTCAAGGGCCTCGACTTCGTCCACACAGAGCTCAGTCAAGGGGCCGGCCAGGACGGGTGGCAAGAGCCGCAGTTTGCTGCCTTTGTGAGCAGCATTATCGAGCAGGGATTCAATCCAGACGGGATGCCCGAGGTGAGAGGCGGGCTGAAACAAGCGGGACTTGAGTCGTACGACTGCCTCTCGCCGGCGCTAATGGATCTCATCGCTACCTTTACGGCTAAGAAGGCGGGCACTTTCAACACGAAAGGTTAAGGAGATAATACTGCGGGATAAATGCTTTGGTGTTCATAGTCGACGATTTGTGCAGTGATGAGTAAGATGAGAAGAGTTGAATTTCCTACAACTCACACTATCTTGGGGTATTCAGAACAACTTATTTATGTATAGTTGACGTTAAGCACCTAATACTGTAGATTGCACATCGAAGGTTTATGCAGCTCTTCAACTTCATACGGCTCTAAATTAGTAAACAGTAGTTTGAGGTTGAGCTTTCTTAGTGAGACCGCCGACACTCTTTTACTCGACAAGTCAATGTCTTTAAATCGAAAACTAGCAGAATATAATGCGTTATAAATTCAGGCCTCTTCGTGTGTTTAAGAAAAAGACTTGTATTTTTTTTTTTAAAAAAAAAAATGTCACGTAACTACAGACTAGCTATAGAGACGCTAGAGATCACGGCACGTGACAGTGGGTACATAAGCCGACAGTGCAAACCCTGCCGGCACAGAGAGAACTTAGACCTTGTGCAATAATAATAAGTCAATACTGGAACCACCAGCAGTGTGAACTGTGACAAAAAAGAAACAGATCAAACTGATGCTACAGGAGTACATAATACATTCTGATTGCATAGCCACCTCTTCCTGAGCCCTTCAAAACAATTTCCATGGTCCTCTTTACGGACTTTGGCAGGGGCAGAAGCAATACCGGAGGACCTTTTCCTCTTTTTTGGCATTAATTAGGTAACTCGCCCAGCCCGGAACCCCTGTTCTGAGCCATGCTACCACTTTGATAGCGATCACAATTGCAAGTACATCCAGAATGAATGCCAATATGTTTCTCACCGTCTCCTTCATCATGAGTTTCTCAGTCCGAGCCGCCCATAAGTGGAAAGACTCTGTGTCGTTGGCTTGGGGGAACGGTGCGTGGGTCTGACCGCCAGCCGATGCTTGTACTGGCACGGGAACCCCTAGGTGCTTGCACAGGGGAGACCAGCCATCCTGGACTTTCAACTCGATACAGCGCTCGGGTTCAATGTTCAGTCGGCAATTAGCATAGTACTCGTGGAAGAATTTCAGACACTCTTCTTTGTCGTATGAGCCCAATCCCACTCCAGATCGAGAGAGGAGATTCCCGACGCGTATAATGGCAGATGCTCGAGCTGAGAGCAACGGCCGCATGGGTATCTCAAGGAACTCCAACGACTCCCGGCGCTTTATCATTTTCTGCACGGTGCCTGCGAATGAGTCGTACCACTTCTCGCTGTTTCTGTTGAGGATCACCACTTTGGCATTCGGGTAGACCCGGGCTAGTTCGATTGCAAAATAGCAGCCGGGGGCGTCGATGATTGCCTAGCAAAGTCAGGTCTTGAATAACATAGTCACGAAGACGATCAAGCTCTGAACTTACTTGATAACCCCCAAGCAACCCATCCCAGATGGCGCGGGGGGTCTCGCGGCCGGCTATTTTTGCCTTGATAACCTGTTGCCATTGTCTATAGTCTTCGGTATGATCGACGAAGGTGCTCATGTGATACACGTTGTGGTAGCCTAGCTGCTGCAAGGCCAGTTTGATAGCTATTCATGCAATGTTTAGTAGCTTCCATGTGGAGGATGAAGAGCTTCCTTACATGTTGTCCCAGTTCTAGGAAGACCACATACTATCACCTGAAGGCCAGCCGAAGACTCGGCGGGGCCTGACTTGTCTTCCGGAGACATGATAGTGGTGGTCATAGAGTGATCAAAGACTTTGTTGAGATGAAAGCCTGGCTGTTCTGAAGAGAAAATATGAACAAAGATGTTGAGCTTGAGATTGCAATGTAGCCGTAGAGCTGTCCCAAGAAGTTGTACCAGCCTGACGCTTGATGTTTTCGGTTACAGCACCCTAGGTAGAGGTGTTTCGTAGTTTTGTGCTATTGTGCAGGAATTCCAGAGCTCTCAGAAATGTGGTTTCTCGAGTCTGTGATATCAAGAAGCTCCCTAGACTGGGAACACGCCGGCCTTGTAGCACAGATCCAGATTCTGCTATTGGGGCAATGCACTGACTTGACGCTAGTCGTGCCGCGTTACATGCCAATGCATATATCCTAGCGCGGTCATGGGGCGCACAGTCTGAAGCAAAGAAAACCAGTGGTCCCAGCGTCGAGATGGATATTTTTGGAGTCAGAACAGCAGTGGTCAGTCCCACGTGGTCAATCTTGTCCCACGTTCGGCAGGGCTTACATTCCATGGCGAACCTGAATGTCTGCTTGCACGTGGAAAGGGACCAAACATTACCCTATCATGTGCGAGATCACAGATTTAATTGCGCGCAGATGTGGAGAGGCGTGAAGCCAAGAGACGGAGTGAATGAGTGCTCTCAAAATGTGTAGGGAAGTCTCTGTTTGAAACCGGAATGAAGAAAAAAAAGGTTTTCCTTCGTGGAACACGATCGTACAAAAAAAAAACACCCGTGACGTACCATGCCTGCTTGGGTAATTGCTCAATGTGAAAAGTGAGAATATGGTGTGTGTGCATTCACTAGCTGGAGACCCAGCCACGCAAAGACCTTCGTTTCAGAGTGAATATGTGCATAGCTGCGAATATGATAACAAGTTATTCACCGGCTTCAATGTTGGCCGGCAGGGAATACATTGGTAGAAACATGTATTGAATCAATACCATTGATGAGGAACGTGAAAATGGAATTCACGTAGCTGGAGGCAAACACCACAGTGGCAGATTACCTACGCCAATACAACCCTTCCCCCCAACAGGAAGCCACAGCCATTCACCGCAGCATATCCTCCTAGCAAGGTACCTGTATATAAAGCTAGGTATCTTATGTGTATCATACAGCATAGTTAACTAGATCCTCTAACGATTAGCTACACTTCAGAGTCAGTCACGCTCCCAAGGTACGAATAGAGACAGCTTTGAAGACATTATACATTGATCGACTTGCACACTCATACACACCAGTCCCATCCAAGGCCCAACAACTATCAACGGAAGGACACACTAGTTGACATATACGCCACTTCATCCTGAGAGACGGCCGTATTGACCTCTTTTTGTCAGAACCCCGAATCTTTGACCGCCACTGGCTCACTACAGTTAAATCGAGAGCAGTCCCCGGCTACACAGATACTGCATAAAGCAAAGCTTCCAGTCGTCTGCAACATTGCCATAAAGGGCTGTATGAAAAGCCGTTTTGCTGACAATACGAGCACCATGTCTGCGTTGGGTCCAGATATGTCTCCGACGCGACACCACGTCCTGCTCTTCGGCGACCAGACAGATAACGTCACTGGCACCATTCGAGATCTGTATGTTGCCGGCAAAGGATCAGGACTCCTCTCAAAGTTCTTGCGGGATGCCTCAGACCTCTGCCAGATCGAGTTCGGTAACCTGCAGCCATGCTTCCGCGGCGAGACGCCGTCCTTCGAGTCGCTCCTCGAAATGGCCGAGGTCCATGCAGAGACGGACGGCTCGCCTGTGCTTGCGTCCTGTGCCCTGTCGTACTTTGCCCGATTGGGAGAGCTCATCTTGTGAGTAGATCATCTTTTCTGTACTTTCATGCGATTCTGACACTCCTGCTCTCTTCCCAGACGTGCAGAGCACGATCCAACCATCTTGTCTGCCCCACGAGTACTGCTTGGGCTGTGCATCAACCTCTTCCCAGCCGCTCTGGCGGCCACCGCCAAGAGCCCGTCAGAGCTCGCGAAACTCTCATTGGAGGGGTTTCCCTCGTTCTTCACCT
This sequence comes from Xylaria palmicola, assembly GCA_022385595.1. Taxonomy (NCBI): domain Eukaryota; kingdom Fungi; phylum Ascomycota; class Sordariomycetes; order Xylariales; family Xylariaceae; genus Xylaria; species Xylaria palmicola. The sequence continues at coordinate 42,362 of MU281434.1, forward strand.
GGGTTGTCGCCAATCAAGCCCGGACAAAACAGATCGAGTGGCCGCACGGCATCTGGTCGTGCATGGTGTTGACACAGGCGGGTGTCGATTTGCAGGCGCTGTTGGACAAGTTCTACGCAGAAAATGTACGTCATACCCGGGAACCCGTCCCCGCCGCTGCTGTGATACTTACTATGTTAGGACGTGCTAGAGCACAAGAGAACCTGGATCGGGGTTGTTGGTTGCGGCTGGGTAACAGTGAGCGGACCGCCCTCGACGTTAAAACTGCTCATGGCAAAATCACCCGGACTCGATGGTCTGTCCTTCGTGCCGCTTCCCGTGGCTAGCGCTGTCCATGCTCCCCATATCCCCGCGTTCGACTTCGAGTCGACTGCCAAGCCTTCGTACATATGGAATCTACCGCTACAGGCGGATGCCTGCATCATAGCCACCGACGACTGCGTTCCATATACCTGCAAGACACTCGGGGAGGTGACAAGACACATTCTTCAGGCAGTGCTACAGCGGCCCTTAATGGTCAAAGGGACGTTCGCAGCCGCGGCGCGATACCTGAAGGACGCCAGTGTCACTGCTGCTGTTTCCCAAATTGGACCATCGGCTCAGACTGGCTCTCTTCTACGGGCTCTCAAGCAGGGAGAAATTCCGTTTAAGGTTCTCCCGTGTCCAAGACCAGAGAATGGTCGGTCAATGAGATCCGGCTCGGGCCTTATCGCAATCGTCGGAATGTCTGCGAGGCTCCCTCAGGCGGACGACTTGGAGCAGTACTGGAAGCTCCTAATGGAAAAGCGCACTACACATGAGAGAGTAATTATGATCCCTTGTCCCTAACATGAAAGAACACTGTCTCACCAAATATTCTAGGTTCCGCATGATCGATTCGACTTGGACGAATTTTATGACCCCTCTGGCACCAAGGAGAACATGATAATGAACACGGATGGTTGCTTCCTCGCCGCGCCTGGCGCGTTCGATGCGAGAGTATTCAAGATGTCTCCGAGGGAAGCCATGCAAGTCGACCCTACCCACCGGCTACTGCTGATGACGAGTCTTGAAGCCCTCGAGAAGGCCGGCTATGCCGGGCCGTCGTCACGAAACGGGCGTGAGGCTGTTTACTTCGGACAGAACGCCGATGCCTGGCGTGAGGTGAGTGTAGAGCAGGGCGTGGACGTGTTTACTGCCCCGGGACTCCTCCGAGCGTTCGCCCCCGGCAGGGTAAGTCACCACTTTGGCTTCGAGGGGGGATCATACAGGTATGTCGTTGTCTCCCGGTGGGACTTGTCTCATGTACTAATTCGAAGCAGCGTCGACTCAGCGTGTTCGTCAAGCGCCACCGCTATTCAGCTGGCGTGTGCGGGGCTCGTGAGTAGAGAATGCGACATGGCCCTCGCCGGAGGAGCTCAGATCACGGGCGGCCCCTTTGAGTTTGCCGCGCTGGGAAAGTCCGGGTTCCTGGCGCCCTCCGGCGGGTGCAAGACATTCTGCGCGGACGCGGACGGATATTGCCGCGGTGAAGCCGTGGGCGTGGTCGTGCTAAAGCGGTTAGAAGATGCGCTCTGGGACAACGACAACATCGAGGCCGTCATCTCAGGATGGGGTCGCAATTACTCCGCTGGTGCGACGTCGATGACGCATCCCCATCCTGAGGCCCAGGAGAGCCTAATTCGACAGGTACTACGCCAGGCAAATGCGAAGCCGAGCGATATTGGCTATGTAGAGCTCCATGGGACGGGAACAACTGTTAGTATCACTATTCCGCTCATAGATCATGATTCTAACCCGCGCACGTAGGTTGGGGATATGGCGGAGATGACATTAATCACCCGCGTCTTCGGCCCGCACTTCAAGCCGAGCGCCCCGATTCACATCGGCTCAGTCAAAGCAAATGTTGGCCACTCAGAGAGTGTACGTACTATGAACTCGTAGGGAGATGACATATGCTAATTCGCAAGGACAGGCAGCTGGTGTTTCATCAGTCATCAAAGCAGCCCTAATGCTGAGAAAAGGGGTCATCCCTCCGCAGGCCATGATTTCTCCCGAAACTCAGCTGCATCCCGGATATGCGAAACTGGAAATGTCGTCCATCCTCATCGATTCGGAGCCGAGTACATTGGAGGCCGAGAGAGAAAAGATACTAGTGAACAGTTTCGATGCGGCCGTGAGTTCTTACTGACCCCTTCCTCTCGGTAGCGAAGTGCGATAGCTAACCACTTATTTCCCCACAGGGCGGCAACACCTGCTTATTGATTGAGAAGGCTCCGGAGCCCGTTCAAGCAGCCTGTGACTCTGACCTTCGGTCTTGGCACTTGGTCACCGTGTCGGCGCAGACGGGCGAATCACTCCGAAACAACAAGAGGCGGCTACTGGAATACCTCATCAACGAACCGGAGGAAAAACTGTCCAACGTGGCGTACTCGACGACGGCGAGACGAACACATTACCCCCAGCGGTCTGTCTACACTGTTGAATCGGTCGGCCAGCTCGTCGGGCAATTGAAAGAGGACATCGCCCGTCCTGGTCCAAATGGCCCGTCCACAAGCTCAAAGCCAAAGGTCGTCTTCCTATTCAGTGGCCAGGGGTCGTCATACTATGACATGGTGGGCGAGTTGTACAAGACGCATCCATTTTTTCGAGGGCGCCTCGACACGCTTTGGCGTATTTGCGAGGGCTTGTGCCCGGACATGCGCCGCGGTATAATTAGCATCCTCACTGAACGGAAGCCAGATACCAATGACTCCTTCCTCATCGAGGAGCACCTCGCCATCGTGTGCGCCCAGCTGGCATTGTCTGACTTGTGGAAGTCGTGGGGAGTCGAGCCAGACATCGTGCTTGGGCACAGTATCGGGGAATACACAGCGCTCTGTGTGGCAGGCGTGCTATCCCTCGCCGATACTTTGTGGTTGGTATCGAACCGGGCAAGGTTATTCGAGACAACGTATCGTGATGGCGAATATGGCATGCTAAGCATCTCGGCGACGGCCGGCCATGTCCTCGACTTAGTGCGAGACTATGGGCTTGACGACACGTGCAGTATTGCATGCTTTAACGGCCACGAGTCTCATGTGGTCGGTGGCCCAACCGCGGACCTACGTATCCTTGAGAATCATGTGACGGCCAAGAACATTCCCACAAAGCTCCTTGCAATGTCTCATGCTGTTCACTGTGGGCCGATTGATCAGGTATACTCGCAAATTGAGGATATGGGAAACAGGGTGTCTTTCTTCCCACCTCGAATCCCGGTATCCTCTACCGTGACTGGCGAGATCATCACTCAAGATAACATTTTCACTCCCCAATATTTCGCTCGCCACGCTCGGGAGCCTGTCCAACTCAGCAGGGCGCTAAAGAGCGTCGATGGATACCTGGCCAAAGACCAGACTAACCATCTCTGGGTCGAGATTGGCCCGGGCTCGACATGCCTCGGCTTCCTGCGCCAGACCCTCAAGGTCACACCTCACCAGCTATTGCCATCGCTTAACTGGCGGGCGGGCAATTGGGAGATGCTAGCGTTTTCCCTGGCAAAAGCCTACGCCGCGGGATTGTCTATTGACTGGCCGGAGTTCCACCGGCCTTTTAAGCAGTCTTTAAAGCTCCTCGACCTCCCGACCTACGCCTTCGACCTCAAGACATTCTGGCGACGATACACAAAGGCTACGGCGGCAGCTAGTGGCATTCGTATGAGTAGCCGGGAGAATGGCGACAATGAGTTCGTGCCCACGGCCACGATCCACAAAATCCGCAACCAGAAGGTAGGCTGCGAGAAGATCGAAGTGACATTCGCATCTTCATTGAGCAATGGTCCCCTTCGAGATGCCATCAAGGGCCACAGCATCGAAGGCTTCTGCATCTGTCCGGCCAGCGTATATGTCGACATGGCTTTCACCGCCGCGGCGCACGCGCACAGGATAGCGAAGCCGGGAGCAACGCAGCCCAGGGCCTCACTCCGGCGTTTGGAGCTGAGTAGTCCATTCGTGCTTAAAGAAGACTCGGAAAACCAAGTAATTGAGGTGAGAGTGATCGCAGAGAAGGAGAATAACTGGGACGCCGACATTTCGTTCCATTCCCAGGACGGGGACGGCCAAATCCATGATCATGGCTCGTGTCGGGTCGTGAGTGGCAACAATATCGAGGAGGAGGATCTAAATTGGGAAGATGAGTTGGAGTGGACACGATGCCGAAGCAAGTTCTTAATGGAGGGCAGCGTCGACGACGACGAAATGCAGACCGATCACTTACGCCGCCGCATGCTTTATACAGTATATGACACAGTTGTGCATTATGGCAGTCGATATCAAGGCATCGTTGAGGCTATCATCCAAGAGATGAATGGGGATGAGGAGATCGAGGCCACAGCCGATGTGGAGCTTACCGCACCGCCCGCTGACGAAGCTGCTCCCTTCATGGTGAATCCTTACCACAGCGACTCACTTGTCCATGTCGGAGGCTTTGCGCTGAACATCAGACTGGCCGATGACGACGCAGATGCCATCTATTTTTCCTCTGGCATCGGCAGCATAACCCTTTTCGGCGAATTGACGGAGAAAGAGCGTTACCTGAGCTACTTCCGCGCCTCCGCCGCCCCCGAGGGCCAGCCGACCGGCGATGTTTACATCTTTTGTGGAAAGCAGCTGGCTGGGCTCGTCGAGGGGCTTACCTTCCGTAAGATTAAACGAGATGTCCTGAAAGCCCTACTCCAAGAGGCAAACGCGGACGAGATATCGCCGGTCGCCGGACAAGAACAAAACACGGTCTTGCCGTGCCATCATAGAAGACCCAACAGTGCAACTAAGGTCGCGGTAGCTAACCAGGCATCCGACAAACGATGCAATATGGCTGATGCGTTCATATCGGCTCTCATCGAGGAGACGGGCATCACCCAAGGCGACATCGACGAAAACACCAAGTTGTGCGAGCTGGGCGTGGATTCGCTAATGGGAATCGCAATCATGCGCAGAGTGAAGGCGAATACGGGCCGCACGCTGCCGGTGTCCATATTCTCAGAACTGCCGACAATCAAGGCCGTGCGGGATCGCCTGGGCTCCTTCAACAGCGAGGCAGACGAAGACCCGAAGCAGGACGCCGCTACACGCATCACAGGACCCGTCCTCCCGATACCTACCTCTCCACAGGCAGACCTGACGACCCTCTACCGAAGCAACGCGGTGCTCCTCCACGGCGACGCCGACGCACAGTGCCCGCGCGGCCCGCTCTTCTTCATCGCCGGCTCGAGCGGCTCCGCGGCCATCTTCGCGCAGATCCCCGGGCTCGCCTCCTCGACGGCGGTCTGGGCCCTCGAGTCGCCGTTCCTCTACTGCCCGTCCGAGGCGGCGGACCGCGCGCCTCAGGAGATTGCGCCCGTCTACGCGGCCGCGATCAAAGCCATCCAGCCGGCCGGCCCGTACCTCCTGGGCGGGTACTCGGCGGGCGCCGTGCACGCGTACGAGGTCGCGCGGCTGCTGCTCGACGGCGGGGAGGAGGTCGACAGGCTCGTCCTCGTCGACATGAAGGCACACTGCCCCGGTGAGTCTTGGGGCGAGGCGCCTCGGATGGCGGACGTGGAGGCCCTCGGCGTCACTCTACGAGGTGGCACGTGTGCGACGGGGTTGTGGGTGGCGAATGCGCAGCGCTTGGAGAATGAGAGGCTGTTCGCGAGTCTACGATGCATATACAACTGGAAACCCACACCCATGGCACCTGGTCGCCGACCAAAGAACGGCACAGTCATGATCTGGGCGCGCTGGGGGATGAACCAACGTTCGTCGGGATGGGATACCCAGCCTGATTCTCGGGTGAACCCCATGGCGGCGGAGAATACTGACTATAGGTCATGGTTCTGTGCGCCCCGGCATACGTATGATGCGAACGGCTGGGATGTGCTGGTTGGGGATGTACAGACTTATGTTGTGGACGGCGATCACTGGGACATGCTCCAGATGCCTTGTGTAAGTCGCCCCTGACTACTACTAATCACAACATTACTTACCTTAATCGGGCTGTGGCTAACAAAGAGTATAGGCCGCTGAGCTTTCCAAGCTGATTGACCAAGCAATAACTGGCGGACAAGAAAACTAGAATAGACGGCCCGGAAGGAGAGTGAATAAGGATTGACATGATAAACAATGGATCTAGGCTAGTCAATATGACTCGTATCCAAGCTCATGAGCTCATATGTGCTAGAAAATCTGTAACTCTATCAGTAGTAACTGAGGTCGGTAGTGACAGAGACGAATTAAGCTTCCATCCAATGCAAATACTAGCAATTCACGGTGATCTTCCCCTTCCCACGGCTCACACAGGATAGCATACTGGCGCTCTTCTGTTCATCATCCAGAGCTACGCCCTGATGCACGACCTCGCCCTTACAGTAATCGACCGTGCAGGTGCCGCAGTTCCCCGCTAGGCAGGATGAATCAATGTCGAAGCCGGCATCGTTGAGGACCTGGAGAAGGGATTTCTCATTTGGGATCTGTAGAACCTTTCCCGTCGCTTCAATTTCGACCTCGAACGGATCACCGGTGCCGACAGCGCTGCCGCCGAATTCTTCGAAATGAATGTGGGATCGGGGATATCCCAACTCTTTGGTGAGATTCCGTGCTTCCGTAATCATGCCAGCCGGACCGCAGCAGTACACCATGACACCCGGGTCGGCATTCTCGTTAAGGGATGGGATGAGATCCCTGACCTGTAGTCTTTGCCCTTCCGTCTTGGCGTAGACGGTGGTCTGCCCTTCGGGCAGTCTATCCAAGTACGCGGCCTCCGAAGAACTTCGCACAGCGTAGTGGATTTCAAATTGAGCGTATTGCTGGGCCAGGGTTCGAATCTCGCCAAGGAAAGCTGTGACTCCAATGCCGCCGAGAATGAAAATATGCTTCTTCGCATGGAGGTGCTGTTCGTTATCCCATTGATTTGCCGAGGCGTGACCCTTGGCTACTTGTACCTTGTCGCCGATGGCCAAATTGTCGTGAAGATAGATAGATCCGCCTCGAGAGTTGTCGTCCCTTGCGATGCCTAGCTCGAAGCGTTTCATGTCGCCAGACACGACAGAATATGCCCTTGTGTACTTAGATTCAGGTCCAAACTTTATGCGAATATGAGGGAAATGACGGAAAGGAAGTTGGTCTGATCCGATATCTTCATCAGTCGCAAACACGAACTTCTGAACGCGGGGAATGAGAGGCGCTTTCTCAATAAGCGTATAAGAGTGCCAGGGTACAGTGGCGTCGCCTGTCCGGGAGTCTGAGGTCAGTAACTCTATTTTCTAAGTAATAAAGAGGAGAATTTCGGGCACTGGCAAGATTGGCAGGGAGAGGAAGTCATTAATGAAGAAGTGCCCTCTTTCTCAAAAACAAATCCAAGGGAACTGTGAGAGGCAGACGGCGCGTACTGACCTTGCAGACGACCATTCATGTCCTCAGCGCCTTGCTCCAGGCGCTTTTGAAAGAGCCCAACAAACTCGTCGCTGAGGCCGGGCAGCGCGACGAGTTGGGCCAATGCCTCGACGTTGTTCTGGTCCGTGTACAAGAAGTGCTGCAGACGCGAGAGCGGCCATGTCGGGTTGATGCGTTCGATCAGCTCCATCTCGGCACCCTCTTGGACCCAGCCCTCGTGCAACACGCGGTACAGCCAGCCGGTACGGCCGGTGGCCTGGACCAAACCCGACATCTTCTTGTACCCAAAACGGTGGTTCAGCTTGAAGCAGGGCTGTCGGGTCATGGCAACCTGGATGATGGCGTCGCCTAGGCGGAACTTGTCGCCGACGCAGACGTTGGTTTCGGAGAGGTGCCGGGTGGATATGTTCTCGCCAAAGGCGCCGACAACGAATTTGTCGTCGCGACCGGGCAGCTCCGTCTTCCAGCGCTCGTAGTGGCTCGGGTCGTATTGGTGAACGGCATTGTCGGGCGACCGGTGCGGGACATATTCACGTTCGTCGCCGGCAAAGCCAAATCTGGTCAGGCGGACTCTATCACGTCGAGGCTGTTTGTTGATGGCAGAGGCGATCTTGAGGCCATCAAGGAGGCGTCCAACTTTTCCTGTTCTCAGACTTAGCACGGCAACCTTTGGAGGCAAAGGCACAGGATCTGACTCGGAAGCGTGGGCGCCCATTGTTGGATCCGGGCGCAAGAAGTGTCGCGCGGCGTAATACGTCGTACTTGATGATTTGTGGGTGGTTCGGGCACTGGGAATGCCGTCTGGGGTGAGAGCAGAGACAGGGTGGTTTTATCTTTAGGAGATGATTGAGTCTGACTTTGGAGGGAGGATCCTAGCTGCGACTTTCCTAAACAGGCAGGTCAGGTAAGGTATCGATGGTACTAAATATAGTATGTTAGCTCTAGCTAATTCTGATCAGCCAGGTGCGCAGAAGACACGCCGAACAGCCTGTGAACGAGGAAATCTCGAGCTTGTCCAGCTTCTGCTTGATGCTGGCGCTGACGTTAATGCCCCAGCCACTTTTTCTAAAGGGGTAACACCACTGTAAGCGGCTGCCCTTCACGGTTATCTTGGAGTCGTGTTGCGAGTCCTCGAGCACCAGGCCGATTTCAATGCACCAGCTGCTGAAGAAGATGGCAGGACCGCGCTAGAAGGTGCCGCGGGTCAAGATCTTGGTGGATGCTGAGTTTGCAGGAAGCAACCCGATTCCGCTTGCTATTTGTGACTTATTCCTTACCGTTTCTTGTACCTCGCGAGACCCATCCTCATTCAGATGATAGTACCCCTTGCGGCGGCCACTCCAAGTCCAGTAATTGTCTGGAGCCGCTACCGGCTGCCCTCCTGAACCCCACGTGAGGCCTGTCAAATCTGCGGCCGAATCAAACGACACAAGTGCCTCATCTTGGCCTGCTTGTTGGTCATCCCATTCCCAAGCATCACCCTCCCTGGCATCGGACGAGGAGGCTTTGGTCTTGCCCTTTCCGGAGCCGGCTGCCTGAACCTTCTCGCTTTGTGATGCACCTTCCCACTCCCGCTCTGAGATGCATGATGTTTCTTTGGATGTTGGGTGCTCGACGGGGGACTGTGCGGGTTTGGTAGCCGTGGGTGTTGCCTGATGTAAGGCTCGAGGTGAAACTTGTCGTGAAGCTTGTCGCTGGTTCGTCAACGTCATATGGTACAGACAACTGACTTTCGTCTTGGTCATCATCCTCTAGGTATTGAGAAGGAACAGGTGCCTCGTTGTCGTCTTGGTATGTGGCATAGTTGGCCGGCTCCATGGGCTGAGCAGGGTACTCTTTACAGTCCGCAAATTCCCCACCACTCGAGCGTCATCTTGTTGTACAATAGCTGTTGGAACTTCGCGAGACCGCCTGACTTTCGCATTTGCTGCCGCGATGAACGTCTTGCGATGATCGTCCGCCTCGTCTCGGAGATTTCTGAACGCGGTAGCCCCTTCTACGAAGGTCTGACGCTTGCCTGTCATGTAGTAACCGTCAAGCTGCGTCATGTGATACTCGGGCCGCCCGTCAGGGGCGATCGGTGCGGTGACGTAGTGCGCGTACAGTTGAAGCGTGCCGGTTCCAGCGTGGTAAGTGGAACTGTACGCATAGGCGTTGCCGTCGTAGGCGGGCTCCTCCTCGCCGTAGTTCTGCAAGCTGTGCATGGCGCGAGCTCCGTACGCTCCGTCATAGCAAGCCTGTCGCTGTGCCACAGCCGCACTTCCGTCGGGGCCTTTAGCTTCCAGAAAGAAGTTCGGCGCCACTGGGATACTCGGGTGCTTTGAAGGAGTGATGGACGAGTATAGGCTCTGATGATCGTCTTTATCCCTGATCTGCTCGTCGATATTCTGTAAGTGAGCTCCATCGAAAAAGTCGGGCTTTGGCTTCACCAAGTCCGCGGTCGTTATCGCCTTAAGCTCAGTAAACAGAACATTCCGTTTATTTGGAATGTCGGTATCTCCGCATATCACAGGAATGACATCGGCCATGACATCATTCTCAAACACGGCTTGTCGATTCTGTTTTTTGAAGTTTTGGAAAGCCGACTCGGAAAAGCGAGAGGGGGGCAGGGACGGCCTGCTTGTTGAAGGCGGCGGACCAAAGTTGTTCGGCCTTGGAGTCGGACGGTCGTCGGGATGATCGTACCCTTCGGGATATATTTGGTTGTCGATTAGATGTTGTTCGAAGACCTTATTGTAAGCAGACGACCGCCCCTCGGACGTCAAACTCGTCCCGGGTGTAGACTGGGTGTCCTGTGTCCGTCGGCTTCTAGACGCGGAGGAACGGCTGGAAGCCATCGGTTGCGCGGGCTCTGGATGCTACAATAACATTAGTCGGCGTGCATTTCCATGGAAGCAATGAAGTCTCACGCCTCGAAGGTGATGGAGATCAGGACCGCCGTGCCTTGCAAACCGCGCAAGATCTATAGAGTACCCGCTGGTGGGAGCAGAGGGTTCAGTAGGCAAGGGCTGGGGATTATTCCGTCGGTCGAGTTCCCGCAAGGCGCGAGGCGTGAGCCAAACCTTCGATAGATGATCCCAGAATCCTGGTGAAAAGTTCAAAGGACTGCGATATTTCCTCTTCGACCTGATCTTCTTAGTTGGAGGTTGCTCTTGCGATGGGTCACCTGCCCAGTGTCTCTTTCGATTCGGCGGTCTCGCCATGGCCATGACGGACCGGTGCAGGAGGTCGGCCATCTGGGATGGAGGGACCGAAGTACCTAGTTTCGGTGAAGGGCACCCCGGCAGGAAGGAGGACGCGCCACGCGATACGGTAGTTGGTGCACACCCCGGCCACTCAATCTACCATTGTGCCCAGCCAGAGTGTGGGCAGTGCGGGGAGAGTCGACGAGGGGCAGCTCCTTTACGCGCTTAAATTTAGGAGCGCGTGTTTCCGACACGTCATTCTCGTTGCCGAGTCCAGCTCAGAAAAAATCTACCACGCATTCCGTGTCAAAAATGAAGGTATGACTTCGCGCCCTGTACGCGAAGACACATCACTTACAAAGATTGATTCTAGGACATTCTCGTCAACGATAGATACCGCGTCGACCGCAAGATTGGCGAAGGAGGCTTCGGCCTCGTCTACTCCGGTGCGCCATCCCCATTCACTGACTGCACTATCTAGATCAGGGACTCACCTACGGCAGGCGCCGATCTTCTGACCGGAGAGGAGGTCGCCATAAAGCTCACGGATATCCGAAACGACCCTCGACCCCTCGAGGACGAGAAGGAGACGTATGAGGCGCTGTCCGGCGGCGTGGGAATACCCCAAGTCCGATGGTTTGGACAGGAATGCGACTTCTACGTGCTTGTCCACGACCTCCTCGGCCCGTCGCTTGAGGATCTGCTTAATTACTGCGACCGAAGTTTTTCGCTCAAGACTATCCTCCTTATCGCCGACCAGGCGATTGCTCGAATCGAATACGTCCATTCCAAAGGCTTCCTGCATCGCGACATCAAGCCGGACAATTTCCTAATGGGGGTCGGCAAGCAGGGAAACATACTGTATACGATTGACTTTGGCCTGGCTAAGGAATACTGCCTTGCCGAGGGTGACCGAAAGTACCAAGGTCGTCCATTTGGCGGCACTGCTCGGTATGCCAGTATCAATAATCATAACGGGCGTGGTAGGTATCCCATCAGTTTTTTTCGTCTTCCTTGCTAAGGTTTGGGGCAGAGCAATCTTGGGGAGATGACCTGGAATCCCTTGGATATGTCCTCCTCTATTTCGCTCGCGGCTCGCTGCCATGGCAGGGCCTGAAGGCTGCGACAAACAAAGAGAAGAACGAGATGATTAAGGAGAAGAAGGAGAGTCTCTCGGGCGAAAAGCTGTGCGAGGGCCTTCTCCCTGACGAATTCGCTACATACATCAACTACACCCGGTCCTTGGATTTCGAGGAGAAGCCCAACTACGCCTATCTTCGGGAACTATTCCGCCGCGTGTTCAGATCTAAAGGGTTCAGGTACGACAATATATTCGACTGGACTGAAAAGAGGTTCAATGAGATCCATAACAAAGCCAACCTTCCGGCGCCTTCAACGCGAACGGAGTTGCAAGAGCGGAAACCGAGGTCTCCGTCGGCGAGGACTGCGAAGAAAGCGGTGCGTAGTAGTCGGCGAGGCAGACCGCTACGTAAGAGAGCAGAAGTTACAGGGGAACTGTGAATGGCTGGTATGAATAGCACATGACCCTAACTTGTGTCACAATTATACGTAGCATGGCATGGTTACGCGACCCCCGTAGATCTACTGGAGATGGGCCTCAGGATAAGGGCAACTTCATGAATCCTGGGGGCGCGGAAAAAGAGCGCGCGGAGACTCGATCGCGTGAGGCGCATGCCGTCTATCGCCGGTCCCACCTTAGTCCAGCGGAGATGCCGCGAGCAGCAAGACGGGTATTGAATAAGCGAGCGTTACGCTGCACGCCCTAGCGGCCATCGGCACGGCGTGGGATTCACGGCGTGGCGCCATAGGCGCATCGATAGTCGACGCGGTATCCCCAGGGGCCGGATTGGATACCGGCACCACCGCCCAGGCGGGCCGCATCCAAGAAGCCTCCAAGAAGCCCGCATCCAGGGACCCAGCTTCCACAGCAGCTACACCCAGGGGGGGGCCATCCCTAGCATCCTACCAAAATGCAATGACGAGTATCGTCATACCCTACCCTTAAATACCATAGTTCGATGCATTCGTGTATACAGAAATCATTATTTCAAGAGCCTAATGTTCAACATCATCTTAAGAAGTCTTTTCTATACAACCCCTATATAACCTCAGGGATCAAATCACTTATTGCTATCTCAACCCTCGTACCGCCCGCCCGTTCATCTGCCGCCGTCCATTAAGTGTAGCCGCGTTGGCTGCCACACTGTACGAATGTAACCTCAACGGTTTCTTCGCTGGCAGTGAATTCAGCGCCTCCCAGATTTCCATGATGCCCGCCCGGCGAGCTGGAAGCATACTATACTGTAACGAGTACAAATTCTTCCTATGGATAGGCGGGACAAAACGTCCAGTGACAAGGCAAAACAGCACGCGGGGTGATAGGTAGTGCTTGCGCAGTCGGTTGCCCATCTGGAAGTATTGGTAAAACATGGCGCTGAATTCGAGCGGGACCGGCTGCACAGTATTAGCAGGAATGCCCCCGTTAGTAGCAGACAGCTGGCTGTATTTACCTTCAAATGAATATACGACGTGGGGTAGGGGGACGATGACGATGGGCTCGATGATGAATTAACGTTACGTCTATTATGGGTATCATGAAGTTCGAAACGAATGCCGCCTACCATGAATTAGCATAGTGGTCCGACGCAGCAAGTGAATGAGCACTACCTGGAAGGCGCCGAGGGTCCTTGGCCCGCAGCATTAAGGCGAACAGTGGGAAGTGGTTTAAAAATGATAGCAAGGTGTCAAACACGGCCTTGAGCGATATGATGACCATACGCGCAAGAGCGAAGTTGAGGTAGAATACAATGACAGTCGGCAGTAAAAAGAAGAGGAGAGTAAATAATATGGTGCCGACAAGTAGCTGATCTAAGTCGTAGTCACATGAGTCGACTCGGTTCCGTAAGACATTATACTTCTTTCCCCGAAAGAGCTGGAATAGTGAAAGTAGTATTGTTAACTGCCAATGAAATATCCGAGCTGAGGCAAGGTAGAACGAGTAGATGTGGAGGGTGAGCGCCGAGAGCAGATCTGAAAGCAAGGCAATAGGCATACTAGCACCGGCAAAGCTAGAAAACCCAATGAACCATACAATGTGTGGCAGCAGCGGTTCCAGAGTCTGCGCACAACTGGACCAGTACTCGATAACCCATAAGAATAGGTCGCCAAGGAATAGGGCCAATTCGCTATTAAGTTTCAGTCCGGCTGGCCAACCCATAAGCCAGGAAATGCTACTCTGCAGGGCAGTGATGGAATACTTCCCGAGTAGCATATTGATCATATCAGCCACCCATTCGGCGTTCTCAATGATGTAAGTGCCTAAAGCGATGCCGATTATCACGTCGTTAGCCACAAGCCACAGGCTGTTGTAGAAACGAATGTAATCGGGGTGACTAGTCGTGACGCTATCCCAGTCATTCTTCCTTAGACGCAACTTGACATATTGCATGGGCCAATAACAGAATTGAAGAAGGCGTATTTCCACTTGTTGTGCGGTTGCCGAGATATCCTTGAGGGCCGGGGATGTGGGACGGAGACGCCACTCGAGTACTACAAGAAGTGCCTCGGCAACAAGTCGGTGCGCAAGAAGGGTGACTATGAATGCTCGTCGAATCACAGGGAACACGTATAGGATGATCATATCCCAAACCCACAAAACTGCTGTGTCTCTCATGGTTGTGGCCTGTTCCACGACGCGTTCAGACACGCTGAGCGTACGCTTAGGACGAGGGCCGATGAGAGAGACATTTTTCTGTAACAATTGCTCGAGCTCCCAGGCCCAGTTAATCTGATTTACAACCCTTGCTAGAGCTTTGTCCTTGGAAGACGGGGGACGCTGAACAACTGAGTGTTGTTTTATCTTCTCCGTTAAGTCCTCGGCTCTCCGCTTGTTCTTCCGCTCTTGTTGCTCATCCTCCAATTCGGCTTCATGAGAACCAACATCCAGTGCTTGATTGTTGTCGCTCAGAGAGAGGGCAATGGGGTTCAGCGAGATATACTGCATTCGGCGCGGTTTTGGTCGGTCGAATAAGATAGTCTGGATGTTCGAGGCCTTTGTGCAGGTAACCTGCGGTAGTGACTCAGAGGGATTCGTGATCGCTTGCACCCACGATGGGTCAAACACGGTACTAGGCGTGGCATTTATCCAGCCGAGAACATGCATGGCTGGTTGACCACATATCTCGAATATCCTCGCGACAGAATGACGGGTATTCCGTAATAAGATTCCAGTTTTGAGAGCATTTTCGACACTTCTCGGCTATGTGCGCGTCAGTTACCGGATCATGTCTGGAGCTGGAGAAAAGGGCGACATCTGTTCACCTCAACATGATCCAAGACAGCCACTACGACAACATCCAAGTCAGAATTCCGCCAACCGACAAGAACACCGGGAAGGTCAGTGACCACAACGTCGCTCGGCCAAAACACTCGCATCAGCCCATCGTGCTCTGGCATGTCAAGGCGGCGTCAGAGCAACCCCCAACTAGAAGGAGCCTCTGCGCCTGAGCTGTTCTCGAGCGGATATCCCTCGACTGGGTAATCGCGGATGCTTTGTTCCTTGGTTAGCCTAGACATGGAGGGAGGACCGTGTATAGCAGATGGCAAAAACACACTATGTCGGCTTCGTTAAGCGCAATATGTTGCACGGGTACGAAAAGGAGCACAAACGCTACACTCAAGAACACGCAGCCGAGGGCTATGCGTAACTGGAGCACAGCGATGGGTCAGCCAGCCGGCCAAAAGCGATGGAGTGACATAGCGCGGCATATAAGGGGTGTCTCTCACGATAACGCCGTTGACCCAGGCAAAGATGGCAAGCTCGTATAGCCGAGTGACCAGGTCCCATCGAGCAGTTATGTAGCCAGCTACAAAGATGGCGAGGGTCAGGGTGGAGAAGGGGTGCATAAAGGGTAGGCGGTCGGGCGAGAGAGGAGGAACGGTTATAGTCGAGCGAGTAGCATCCCTGAAGCAAGGCGTTGGCTGTGTGACGAGGGATCGTGGAGGGTTCGGCCTCAAGAGCAGGGTGCAGCCCGGAGACAGAACCGAAACCGCTTCCGTCCAGCCTCGTGCAGATGCTCGGCTCTCGAAGGTGAGAAAAATGCTCAAATATCGGGGCGCAGTCTTGTAGGTGGCGAGATGTCTTCGACTTCCCCTCCTTCTTACTACGCCGTCGCCTGGGCGCAATGCACTCTGTCGATTGTCTGTCGATTGTATCGTAACGAGCGTCGGGAACGGAGGCAGATGGTGCGGGCCGGGGAGCGGGGAAGGAGTTCGGTCTTCTAGGTCATGCGTGAGCCAGATGTCCTCCTAGTCTCGGTCGAGGCGTCGTACCGGCGGCAACCTTGACGGTCGATGTGCGCTGTTGCGAGGAACGTGCAAGTGATGGGTGATGTTAGTGAAGCAACCAGGCCAGACACCTGGCGTGCATGCGTAATGGACTTGGCGCTGTGATAGCAGAGGCTTTCCCTTCAATTACAGGCCGGATAGGCCCACTAATCTATCCCGGTTAGGGTAGAGACGCGCGGTTCTAGCCGAGGGAACGCGCCTGTTTGAGCAACGACCTGGCACCGAAGCCGAACTGTCCAGGGGTAAGAGAGCGAGCATTGGATAATAGCATAATCTCGAGATTGAATATTAAATTGGAAACACTCCGAGACACCTAACCTTACCTAATAACCCCCTTGAACCAGCACCTCAAAAGGGCAATTGATACAATTGAATGAGCAAGGCGCCGAAAGCCCTCGTCCTCTGGTTTGGTACAGAAAATCACTGGGTCAATAAATGACCGTTGGGAACTCAATCCGACCAGAAATGGGTGAGATCCGCCAGCGTAGCCGCAGTACCAAGGCCATTGTTTCGAAGTCGACCACAGACACAGGAACTACCTGGGAGGTAGCAAGTGGGCAAAGGAAACGCAGAAGAACAGGAGGGGGGGAGGGGAACAAGGACAGCGAGGGTACACCGGAGAAAGCGAAGATAGTTATAGTAGAGTTGATTACCTCTATGTCCAGGTACTCCGTACCATAGTTGCTATTTATTCCCTGTTGATCCGGCCTACTTGTATGGTTGCTGACCGAACGTCCTGTCTGGTGCCTGGACGCCGCGCCATCGCCAAGACTTTAGAGTCCTCGGCCTCTCCAAACCAAAGCCATCCCGTCTGCAACTCAGCCTCGTTGTCTCGGGGGGTCAGCCAATACCCATGAGCTAATGTTAGCATGGTGTCACGAGTAACCCGTAGCTTTGATTGCCGCCCAGGTACCCTGTTACGATTGTGGGGAATCCTCATCATTTGGTACGGGGTTATGCCGGGTTATACACCGATAGGTTATCCGACCGACGCAGCGCCGGATATTCGGCATCGTGCTCTTGTCCGCGCTTGGTGCTCGCGCTGGTGCTCGCAGTGACGAGGCGGCTTTCACTTCCGCTTCATATGTATAACATCATTCTCCCTGTTGTCCTCCCGTGCTTCGGCCAGGAGTTTGTCTACACCACGCTCCTTTAGCGCAACCTTTGCGTCGAAATCAGATATCCGTGCCAGAAGAATATGAGAGTGGCAAAAGATATCCCACCCACCTTTAAACACTTCTGGTATGCTTCGAAGTGCTTGGAGCACTCATTGGTGTCCGCCTTGCCGTTTCCTCGTAGGTATTCTGCAATGCAACTTTAGCACGTAGTCCCAAGCCTCGACTACAATATCAATAAACCAGGACAGGTCTGGGCCGGGCATACTCTCGCTGTACCACTTCAGGAAGCAAGTGTCATAGCGCCTAGAGAAGATGGGGGTCAACTTGAAGATCTCCACGAATGGCCTTGTCTTGTCAGAATCCTACTCTTTGACTTCGTTGCATTCGGGCGCAAGAGAAGCAGACATATCGGTGACCAGAATCGTAGGATTTGGGGTAGGCGGGTGTGACGATACCTGTGAGTTGGATACAGGTGAGTTCGTGGTTGGAGTAGGGATATGGTAGCAGGCGCAGATGCGATTATGAATGCAGGCGTAGCCACGTGGTTAGGTACCTACGGTAGGTACTTAGTTAGCACTCTAGCTGAATCTAGCACAGGTCGGTGGCGGGTGCAGGTGCTACGGTAGGCAATCCCACTACCTACCTACCTAACCTTATCTTATCGTCCAAGCTAGCCCCGGTCATCTTCCTAGCCTGGCTTCCAATTGCAGCAATTTTTTGTTACTTGCATCTGCCCCGGAGCCTGGCGTGTCTTGCTCCGTCTCCCATACAACCATCAGTTATCCCCGTCGCTGCAAACGTGTGGCCGATACGGCGACGAGACGAGACGAGACACGGTGACGATGGACGCCTCGCAAGATTTCAAGTCGTTCCAGGAAAGCATCCAAAATGCCCTCGTTTCCACGACGCGACAAGCAAACCAGATCGCCGCCGAAGATCTCGGCTTCCAGCGTACCAGCAACCCCGCCGTCGCTGAAGAGCTCGACGACATCTCCTCACGCTTCCTAGCCCTTACCTCGTCGCTCCTCAAATCGGCAACCAAGGCCACCGACGTAGCCGCGCCCAGTCTGGAAGACGCCGACGACGTGGATGTCCACTGGTCGCGCGTTGTCGACGTCCTCGATAACCTGCTGGAGAAGGCCGACACATGTCTGGATGAGTACACGGGAGCCATCAAGAGGAAGGCCGCCCCGACCGAGCAGCCCGTTGTTCCCGCCAAGAAGTCCCGATATGCCTTGGACCAGTCCATTCGTCGGGCGAACGTGCTCAAGCCCCAGAACGCTTTTGAGATCAAACCTGACAACTTCGATACTTCGCCCTGGAAGCCCCTCCTTACCCGGAAGCCACATGCCACTCTCCCTCTCGACAAGAGCCTTGTGACGTTCAAAGATGAGAATGAGGCCATTCAGTATGCTTTTCACCCTTCTTTCACTTCCCTCCCCCAAAAGCTGCAAGCGCAGCGCATCTCGAAACGAGTAAAGACAAGACAGAGTAGATGCGCGGGAATAGTCAAATTAAGGGCGCAGATATAGCCGAGTGGACATATCAAGCCGGCTTAATTCCTCGTTCACTTCAGACAGCTAATACTAGTTTAGGTATAAACATCCTTACGAGACAGAGATACTCTCTGTAGAGTATCCCGAGGCGGTCTTCCAACCAACGGCGCCGATCCCATACCTTCCTTTTGAATCCACCGCCGCCACGTTCGTCGATACATTTGAAGGCGTCCTAGAAATGCTTGATGAGTTGAAGGGCGCAACTGAAATCGCCATTGATACGGAGCATCACGATTTCCGGACGTACACGGGTCTTCTCTCCCTTATGCAAATTAGCACCCGCGAGAAAGATTGGATTGTAGACACATTACAGCCGTGGCGCCATAAACTAGAGGTTTTGAATGAAGTTTTTGCCGATCCCAATATTATCAAGGTGAGCCAAGCCACGGGATTGCTTCCCACAGTATGTATGTTCTAACAGGTCGGCAGGTATTGCACGGTGCCTATATGGATATTATCTGGCTTCAGAGGGACTGCGGTCTCTACATTGTAGGACTATTTGACACATTCGAGGCTGCATGTGCCCTTCAATATCCCGGACGAAGTCTTGCCTACTTGCTCAAACGGTTTGTGGACTTCGACGCGGATAAGAAATATCAGCTAGCCGATTGGCGAATTCGGTACGTTGTTGGTGGACTGGATATAAGCCATATAATTCCGCTCATTCTTGAATGTCGCTGACCCGCCAAATAGACCACTGCCAGAAGAAATGTTTTATTATGCACGATCAGATACCCATTATCTTCTCTACATCTATGACCATCTTCGAAATGAGCTTCTGTCGTCTTCTGGACCTAACGCCTCAGGCCATGATCTCATGCGACAGGTCTTACATAAGTCGAACGAGACGTCTCTCCGTCGGCATGAATCATTCGCGTATGACGCAGAGACTGGACAGGGGCCTTTTGGGTGGTTTAACATGCTTATTCGACAATCAGCTGGTAAATTTACAAAGGAACAATTCTCAGTCTTTCGCGCTATCCATCAATGGCGTGACGATATGGCCCGCAAGGAAGACGAAAGTCCTCTGTTCATTATGAACAACGCAACAGTGTTCGACATCTCCAGGCGACTTCCCCCCGACCCGAAAGCGCTCTATAGTCTAGTAGATTCGGGGTCTTTCCTGGCCAAACGGGATGTCTCAAACCTATTTGGAATAATCACCGAGGCAATAGCACGGGGTGCCAATGGGCCCAGCGTGGCGGAGGTTATACGCGGCAATGCACCCTCCTCCATGGGTATTGGCGAGGTTGCTCGTACAGTATTACCCCAGCTCAAAGATCGAGCGAAGGATGTGCTTGATGCAAAGGACCTCATCTCTGACTCATCTCAGTTATGGGGTGAGGTACCCATAAGTAGCCGATGGGATTCACAAAGCAAACCGCCTCCCCCGAAGCAGAGCCAGTTTGAACTGCCTTGGGCTCAATTCGTCCAGTCCGCCAAGCTAGCAGATGACACGAGTATAGATCCCAATGGAGACGCGGCTGGGGCAGAAAACCTAACCGTTGAACGCCCACAACCCGTCGCTAACGCAGTCACCACTGAGGATATAATGCTCGGAGATGATGAATTCACTCTTAAAGCTGGTGTGAAGCGCAAAGCACCGGAGCCTGAGTCTAGCTCAGAATCAGACGGCGAATCAGGACCGGATCCCGAGACACATGGACCAACCGAAACCGAATCCAAGGCGACATCAGGGATCAGCGACGAGGAGATCGCTGTTCCTGATGAGGATGACAGCCAGGAAGAAAGAAAAAACAAGAAAACCAGAAAAGCCGAGAAAAAGGCGCTCAAACTCGCACGCAAACAGGAGGAGAGAAAGGAACGGAAAGAGCGCAAAAAAGCGGAGAAGCTGGCTAAGAAAAACACCAGTTCAGGTGGTACGAGTAAAGACGAGGCCGAGGAAAGCGATGGGCCTTTCGACTACACCAAAGCACAGTCAGTTCTTAAGGCCGGGAACAACAAGGGAAATAATATGAGCGGTGGCAGGAAAGCCAGGTTTAACCCATACGGCCTCACTGCCGAGGGCCCGAAGCCCGCACGCAGATTACACGGCGAGAAGGTTGGAAAGAGCGCAACATTTAAGAGATGATAAACACGCTGGCGGTTCAACGATCAGCATTTCTGATGGCGTTTCGGATGCGGTATGATTACTTACAGACATGCATAAACTAGGAGTTGGGGACCTTAAAAGATAACGTGGGTGCAGTCCAAGAGTCATGGTTTAGAATGGGAAATACCCTTTGAGATGAGGTTTAGATAGCGCAGCCGAGTTGCTACCTGAGCTATGTATTCGTTAGGCGTCTTGGCAATTGAACCAAATGCCCTTGATGAGGGTACTTAACCACCTGCGTTTTGCCATTCTCACGGGTTACCATGCAATTCAAACGTGAGAACGTCCGGTGTACTCGAGTGCTATTGTATACAACACCTGGGTCGTTGTTGTTGGTGGATCAAGTAGCGTTAGGTACCTAGCTTCGCTCACTTCGTGTTGCGTATCAAAGATAAATATCTAGCGTTGGCGATCTCTTGTCATGCAGTGATGATGGTGACCAGTCTACTTTGGTGCTTCGGACATGCTTGGCAAAGCTTATAATGATCACCTACCTATCCGAGGTGACTCAGCTCACTGATACACAACAAACTTGATGTCGAGGCTCTTGACTCTTGAGCTTGTGTGTCGAGATTCCCACCACTCCCAACTCAGTATTAGGCCCCGCACTATGACGCATTACTTTTTGATCACATGTCGAAGGCGTAAAAGGATAGGGCCGACTAGGGCACCCGCGATGCCCCAAAGCCGAAGCAGCTATGTTATGTAGATACTTGTGAAGCCATGGAATAGTCACAGTTTTTTAGTGATTTTTTTTTTTTTTTCCAAATGTTCCTGTAGAAGCCGGGAAGGATGTGTTCAATGTGAGTAAGATGCTGCAAGAGCTACCAACATGCATTTCGGCTTAGACAAATCCCGAAGCAGATAGTTACATCGATCGCAATAGAACAGTCCTATCGAGTCACCTGCCGCCAGCTAAGCTGACAACTTAGAATACAACCTTAGCGAGGGGGCGAAGCAAACACTGTGTCAGCGTATAAGGTAATCTGATATTGTACAGGCAGCAATGGGCAGTCTCGACTTTTACTCTCTTGTCCATTTTTCTAGTCGGTGATTCTCGTCTACTGTCAACGGGGTCTTTCTGCGTTCGTTTCCTTATGTGAGTTTCTTCTCCTTTGAGATTGCTCCCCAACCCCTCTCACGTACTGCGACAAGGGCACTAGTAGAGGGCTTGGAATGGCTTCATTTCATCTAATAACCAACTAGGGGTCCTGAGGTCCATGCTTCCTCTTTCTCCCTTTCTTGGGAGGAGATTGCCTGGCCTTTTATATACAAAACTCCCCTTTCCTATGCCCGCTCTAGCGAGCCTGTTTGCCTCGCGTACTGCCTGGGCTGTACGTGTCTCCTAAAGGGGGTTAGGGTAGGACTTCCACGTGTAACACGTACTCGAAAAGACAAGTTTTTTACACTTCACCCGCTCCTCTCACGGTACTGTAACAGTTATGGCTTTGTCATTTCGAGGGGTTCGTACCGCTCGATTGGCACAGTCTCGTATGGCTTCTTTCCAACCGCTATGCAGGGCGGAGAGCCTCCTAGCCAGCTGATCTATCAACCGGGTGGTGGGCCAGTTATGGCATCACGTCATGAGCCTAAGCCGTTAAGAGTGTGCTGTCGCCAAAAGTATATTTCAGACCAAAGCATTCAATTCAGTGCTGTATCGCTAAACATAAATATGCTTTCTCTCGCTATTCAAAATCCCTAGTGAGTACGACGACCTCGTAACCAGCACGATTAAGAATGTTATTAGGAACAACTCTACCCCTCCTTCTTCTCGTCCGCCGGGCCCACCACGTCCGCCTTCTTGTCCGAGTCCACGGACTCGAAGTCCTCCTTGTACGTCATGAAGACCTCCTCGTTGACGTGGCGGTGCCGCCACCAGAAGATGACGGTCTGGACGAAGAGGGCGATGGCGGGCGCGGCCCAGGCCCACACGAGGGTCGGGTCCTCGATGGCCGGGATCAGGATCTCGCCCAGGGCGCTGGACAGGGCCGTCATGAAGAGGAAGATGGCGATGACGGTGGCGCGCATGTTCTCGGGCGCCCGCGCGTAAGCGAGCTCGTACGAGGTCACGTTGACGAAGATCTCGGAGATGGCGCCGAGCGAGACGTTGGGGATCTGCCACCAGATGCTGATGGGCGACACGTCGTCGCACGAGCTGGCTTGGTATCCACTGTCAAAAGTATGTCAGTTCAGGTATCTGCTGTCTGTCTGTCTGCCTGTCGAGCGAATCCACTACGAGCGCCCTTCTCAACCACTTACCACGGACTGGTCTCGTAGACGCGATACTGCACGATGGCGCCAATGACACCAGACGCGGTGGCAAGGAGGAACCCGAACGTCATGCGGTCGATCCGCCCGAACTTGATGTTCTTGCGCTGGAGGAAGGGGTAGACGACCTGGGCCATGAGCGGCGAGACGACGATGATGGTCAGCGGGTTGAAGTGCGTCAGGAGGTCGTTGGGCGCGCCGTCCGACGTCATGGCCGCGCCCTGGTTGCTCGACACGGAGCCGACGCCGCCGTCGTTGAGGTTCCAGATGGGCAGGTAGAGGAAGATCTGCACGGCCTCCCACGTGCGCTGCACGTCGCTGACGTCCTTCTCCGAGTAGCCGACGACGGTGCCGCCCGCCGCGAGCGTCGAGGGCTTCACGTTGTGCCACAGGTTCTTGGAAAACACGTTGCCCTTGCTCTTCTTGAGCGCTGCGATGGTGATCTTGACGAATCGCGTCAGGTCGGAGCCGATAGGCTTTTTCCTGATCGTGCGCTTGTACACTATCGTTTTCATTCACCGGTCAGTCCATCACACCGCGTGGATTGGGGGAGGGGTAAGCCAAGAAACAAATAAGAGACGAGAGATGGGATATTGCGTACTTGCGGCCAGCAAGACCGGCAGGAGGAAGTAGATGAGGCCGGGGGCCAGGTACGCGAGCCAGAAGCCGCGGTACTTCTCGATGTAGACGACGGCGATGGAGAAGAAGGCGCCGATGTTGACGAAGGCGTAGAAGATGAGCAGGATGTGGCTGATGGTGGTCTCGGGGTCGACGAGCACCTTCTCCCCGGACTTGAGCACCTTGGTGTACTCGCGCTGGTAGGAGTACTGGTCGATGAGCGTCGGCGCCACATTGGGCTTGAAGATGCCGGCGCCGATCGCCAACACGAAGAAGCTGACGAGGAAAGGCGCGACGCCCTTTCCGGCCCTGAGCAGGGCGGGTGCAGCGCCGCCGACTGGATTCCTACATGTCAGCTGTATGCCCTATACCACGAGCTTGGAGCGATTCTGAGCGTACTGTTATAACCAATAATGTTAGCATTTGTTCGCTCAGTGTTCAGCGGGGAGCGACGGATCCAGGGGGAGCGACTCACCTCATGATAATATGTGCGAGCCCTCCAATTAATACGCCATAGACAATTGCAGGATACCGACCGACTCTGGTGTCCGCCCACCACGCGCCAAAAATGGGGATCACATAGGCCAAGAACGTGAAGAGGAGGGTCAGAGCGGCGGCGGTCTGCAGGCCGAGGCCCAGAGCGCCGGCGTGGGCGTTGGGCTTGCTGGGGTCGATGGCGCCGGTGCCGTCGCCGCCCTCGGGAAGGGGGAATTGGAGGTAGTTGTTGAAGACGGCCTTGACGCCGTAGTACGACGCCCGCTCGGCGAGCTCGACGAAGCAGAGAGTCCAAGCGGTCCAGGGCACCGTGTCGTACACCTTGCGCAGGGTCTTGCGCTCCTCATCGGTGGGCGGCGGGTAAGCCTCGAGGTCCACGACCTGGCTCGACGTATCTACAGAGTCGGCTTGCGATCTCCCGGTCCCGTCTTTCGCGGCGACCTCGACATTTTGCCCCTTTTCAACGTCGACGGGCTGCCCCGCGACCGCGACGGGCTCGACCACGTGGTCGTGCACATTCAGGCCGACGACATTCTCGGCTTCGATTTTATTCGCGGCTGTGAGACAGCATGTTAGTCGGCGACAGCAACCAGAGAGGTCTCTCCGTGCACTGGGAACCTACCCATGGCGAGGAGTCGATCCACGAAGACTCAGACGAGTGCTGGAGGTAACGGACCGTCGCAGTATCCTCGTGATGGGATAATAGCCGGTATATATACGACATCATTCTTGCGCTACGACTTATCTCAAATACCCGCTTACTCGGTATACTATCAGCAGCAGCACCCGACATGGTGAGTGGTGCGATGCTATCTCATGTATGATGTGACCATCTGCAAACGGGCTAGCAGCGCGGGCTCGCCCAATCAAGAGAATACATTGACCGCCATGGTCATATATGTTGGCACCACGGTTGGAAGGTCGGAAGAAAGTGATCGGGCCCCAGGCAAATCAAAATAGTACCATTACCTATCACAGCCGTGGGAATTCGAGGCGAGGGTCCGGTAGCTCGCCTACTAGTATCCTTGCGTGATCGCTACCATGTATGGCATCTTTATACTACGTACGGATGTGGTAGAGCATAGCAGCGCGCGGTGCCAGCTGCCTCGAAACGCACTGTGAATTGAAATGAGGGATTCAGGATAAAAGCCGGGAGCCCCTGTAAGGCTCGAATTCAACTGCCATCCCAATGGTTCTCTTATCTCGAGCGATACGAATCCCTTGAACAGGATGGGACTGTGAGGGGAATGCCTAAGTGTCGGGCGATAATCAAAGACTATTGTCTCTGTCACCCGCTTCTCTCGCTCAGCGAATAGCCAGCCGGTAGCCAGCTCCGGCCAGGCCCTTTACATGAGAAACCACAGTTGGACATCGGTCCGATCCCTCGACCCTCACATGATGCAAGCTGTCTCCCCGCAGCGCCACTATGCTCTTCCGTCTCGCATCAAGCAAACGGCTGGGCGACATATGCAGGCTGCTGGGGAACACGATAAGGGTAGCCAGGGCCACGGGACAGGACAGTAACGCACGGCGCGGATCCCAATGGCGGGTATCGCACATCCCGGTGTAGTATTGCACATATTGGCAGGCTAGATCGAGCTGCAAGTTAGTTCTAGAACCGAGTACAGAACGCCACAGAAGTTGTGGTGCGGTCAGTGTGTTCACCTTTTCCCGGCTTGTCCTTCCTCGAGCCGTAGCCACCAGCACTCCAACTCCGCCAGCTGGTCTAGTCTAAATTACCCCGGAAAACAAGACGACGAGACCGAGTCTTCTGACCCACCCATCTCGCACGTCGTGTGCTGGTTACAGCTATACAACCACTTTTTCCTCCCTGCGTATGCCACGCTTCAGTGTCGCCAAGAGGAATAACCCGATGTCCCTTCTTGGCTCCGAGAACTAAGCGTCTACTACGTGCCTTCGTAGAGGTAGGCAAAGTCTTGGATGGGCGCCCAGACTCTTGGTTCACAGCGGCCCGTACCGACACCCCACTACCAACAGCGAGCGCGTGCGAGTTGTCAACCATCCGCGTGAGTTCCATTAATCGAGACATGAAGCCACATTAAGAAAGTTTACGTCCGTATTACAGGGCTTCATACATAGGCAGGTTCAAATGTGCAGTTTCTTCTGACGTTGGCGGTAGTCTCGCTTAGACAGACACTGTGGGTTTGGTGCTGGCGCCAGGCGCATGGGTGTCGTGCTCGTTTTAAGGTTAGCTGGGTGACATGGGACAGCTCAATGTAACATACAGCTTTTCTCATTCTTCATCTAGAAATAAGTAATTTATTCGTAATACTCAATAATCATTAATTTATTTCGCTTTTTTTGAGCCGGTCCCTCTCGGTAATGCTACCACCGTCTTAAACCGGACGAGCATGCCTATCTGTGGCCTCACCTTGTTTAGATACCACAAGACAAATACGCCCGAGCTTCGCACGGCTCACAAATGCGAAGGTAAGCCGTCGGTGTCTGTCATGACCAGCTTATACGTTTTATTGTAGGGCACGAACTCCATCTTCTTAAGCTTTGCTTAGTGGCTACACTCGGAATGCTTGGCGGAGACCCCGCGTGTCGGACAGTTAGCCGCACGATCTATTCGAAACCGGGCCATGACACAGGCATGCCTGAAAGCGTGTTCGCAGGGTAAAAATATGAAGGCCTCGAACTCCCCGCCAGCTGGCTCGTGCAGGGAGACTTTACCATAGCGAATACTGCGTCCTGATGAGACCCCTTTTTATCAAGACAGTGTGCCACGCGTGCGATTGGTTGCCGTAGTGTTCGGCCATGGTGGATTGAATAGGGTCGTTCGGAAGAAACGCCGGAGTAGGACTATAGGACACTATAGGACAACACTTATGCCGTAATCGAACGCTAGAGGCGCGAGTGTGTGTCTATGCGGATCTGAATTGCTGGCTTTGGCTGACACTGGGGGTGGGGGCACCAAGTTGACGTCTAAAGCAGAACTGGGTGTTCATATATTGTTACACCCTCAAATGGATTCTATTTTTGATGTTAAAAATTGTTCAGAACCTAGCGTGGGACCATCAACTTGTCATAGGTCGGCCATAAAGGGTATCCAGTGCTCCCCCGGGAGACTGGGAATTGCAGTACAAGCCACTGCCCCCGGTACAATGAGAACGGCTGCGGGTTTGGATAAAACCAAACCTTTGTGTGATAATAATAAGCCTCAAATAGAACCACCTTGTGAAATGTGACAAGATGCCATGCCTCTAAACCACCAGACTGAGTCCGGGCCGAGAGTGCTCGATAGATGTGTCGATCTTTGGCCCCATCTCCATCTAGTTCTTGGTGTTATATGGGTTCCCAGAGGAGTGGGAGTGAAGCCTCTGAATAGTTAACCGACTTGTCCGCCTTTAGGCGATGGGATATGATGCGCATACCTTTCCAAGCCTTGTAAATACCAAGCCGAAACCGGTGGTTAGCTTCCTCCGACACGGTGTGTGATACGTAAGATGAACTGGTGTAGACCCTCTTCACCAACACACTCGTCTAGTTTAACTGAGATCGAAATTGGTTCTCCCACCCCTGGGCTTCCTATATTTTTTGTTACGCTCGACATGGCGGTGAGATGCAATTTTCTGATAAAATGGGCTCTCAAGTAGTCGGCCGCGATAAAATCTGCTCGCTCGTTGCAGTTGCTCAGGAAATGATCAATGTTGGACCACGAGTCGTCATGCGGAGTCCAAATAGTGCAAATAGGCGTACCCATAGTTGAGCATGCTACGATGATGGGGTGGACAGTCTCATCGGCCAAGTGCACCGAGCACCGAAGATACGCATTTATCCCTCGACCTTGGTGAAGGAAAGACAAACGGTTCTCGATCCAGAGACTTTGTGGCAAGGCTGCGTCCAAGGTGACGACCGTAGATGCTACCGGCAACTCAACTTTTATAGACCGCTCAAATCTCCGCTCGGCTTCAAGCGACTCCATCTGGTCCATCATCTTGCGTATGTATATCAAGGCTGGTGGGCATCGCAGACGTTCCTGGCGCCCGGCATGAAACAGTTCGTTCGGTCTGGTGCGGATGAAGCCGTTCTGTGTTCTAGTAAGGTACACTCCAATCCAACCTCCCAGTTTATATACAGGCCAGTCATCGCGATATGAGAAGCCCAGGTTTAATATTAAATCGCGGCTATCGAACGGAATCTCTATCAGGGCTGTTTCGATACGGAGACCCCTGTTTGTGAGAGTGAACTCAGTTGGGATGATGGCGCCTTTGGTTCGGTGCTTAAGCTCGCGGCAATTGGAGAACTCCGCTGGAGATCTTGCCAGTATCCCCCGATACTTCTGGGTGCTGTCGAGCTGTTGCCAAGCAAACAGAGACAAGTCATAAGAGTCCTTTGCAATCTCTTCTTGCAACCTCAAGAAAGCTTTGCTCCCCTCTCCGTATATCAGAGCCATATTGACATCGAATATCCCTAGGAGACAGTAGGCCATGTCTTCGGTCCTCGTTGTCTGGCGGTTGGAGACCCATGACATGCGACGTGCTACGGGAACATGGCGCAAGCCGCTCGGGCTATCGAGTATGGTCTCGTCGACGCCAGTGTCCCTAAAAAGGAGAGACTTCCAGTCGTTCTTGGAGCCCCGGAAGGTCCACGTCGAATCATAAAAGTAAATCTGCGGTGGAGCAATCAACTCCTGGAGTGTCCATCCACGAGTCAGCCACCGACAATGGGGGAACTGACGCTCGAAGTCGGCTTTGGGGTCCGAGGAGTCAGACGAACTGGGGGGGAGGTCGGAAAGAAAGGCTATGCAGAAGGCAGAATTCTGGTAGTATTTGAACATGGAGTTGATGGCCTCTGATAGCTCGGCACTAGATGCCTTGTTAATGCAGCAAGTGTCGACCCAAGCGTAGGACAAGCCATGCTGCGAAGCAAGTTGGCACGTCTCTATGACCTTGGCCGCCCCCGCCGCGCGAGACCACGTAGGCTCAGGGTTGTGGAACTGCTCAAACGAGAGCTCTTCTTGTCCCCAAGTATGCGATAGTATTGCGTAGGACCCCCTCTTAGGCTCTGGGACAAATTTCAGCGTCAACGTGGACGTTTCGATCAGCCACATGGTTACCCAGCTGTGCGGGAGAGTTCAGTCTGAGTTTAGTTACGACAACGCCAATCCCGGTAACTCAACGTCTCAGTGCATGCATCTATTACTACTGACAGTGCATAGATTCGCCACACATTCTAGGATGAAATCGAGGCGACGTGGAGGTACACCCGCGTTGTCGGCGGTTATTTGTAGTACTGTAAGACATGGAGGAGTCGAGGGGAGCTCCGCGATACTTACTGGGGTACTTACCTACCTAGTTAACCAGTTAACGTTAAGTACCTTTGGAAAGTAACCACTGCACCGCCACGCCGCCACGTTCCGAGGCTGTGGCTATGACTGCCTACCTAACTGTGTTTCACTTCACGCAGTCGCAACCTCTCCCGCGCGCCATGATGTCTTAGAAATGATCCATATATGAGGGAAAAGATGTCCCCGTAGCCTCTGTGTTCCCCCACAATGGCGGAGCCCATAAGAAAGACCCCGGCCTACCGGCTTAGTCCAGCCACCCGCCCCGAGAATTATCATCGTCTTCCCCAGCTCGAATCGCAAACAATGTCGCTTCAGAACCCATTTCAAGTGCGTAATCGGTCGTCTTGTGTCTCCAAAACTGTTTATAACCAGTGCTTTGGACGGGTCAGACAGGCTTCGCCTATTCATTTTTCGGGCACCTCTCGATTGGTGGTAAAGCATCGCCATTCTAGTTTATACAAGAGGCTTTATAAAAAAGAGACGTTAAGAAAGGGAAAAAGAAAAAAAAAAAAACGTAACAAAAATAGCCTATAAAGTGTAAAAAGAAAGAAAAAAACGTACAACACTGGGGATTCGCTGGTCGTCACCGACCCAACTACTAATCCAGCGGTATGCAGCTTAGCTATGGGGGAGCGGACGGGACCCCGCGTTCTCTGCATCCTATGGTCGTACGTGATTGTTTCTGTTACTATCAAGGCTTATATCGGGGACAGTTGATCACATCCCACGATAGGGACAGGTAGCAAGCATCACGACGAGTTTGCCCAGCTGGATTACCTAACCTTGGGTACCTAATAAACTACATGAACAGCACCGCTGAGGATAGATACTACCACCAAATGTTATGGGACGAATAAGTCTATTGCTATGCTTGTTACCTGCGTTCCTTGGTATCGAGTTTGCGACGTCCAAAGCCATCGTCGCAGGTCATCTAATATCTGACACGAGTAGGTATCAGGTCATCGTGTGGCTGACTATAGCAGTGCTTGTTCCTCAATGATAAACCTGCCCTTTACAAGCGTCAGATGTGATATATATTTATTTATTAAGAGCCCCGTCAAGGCTCGCCTTCGTCTCCGATATTGTCTCAAGCACTAGTTACTTGGACAACCAATAACACGGTCCCAATATCAGCATACTGATTATATCATGTGTTCCAACACGCAGTCCTATTTTACAGCCCATAAGCAATGACTAAATAGCCAGAGTCCTCAGATATCCCGTCTTTTCCTTCGCAAGCCTCCCAAACGCCGGAGCAAATATAAAACATCACAAGGCGCCCATGTATACACGAACCGTCGTCATCGGTTGAACCGAGTAGGAACGGGCATCAAATAACTCGCACAACGAGTTCAGTCAGTCCCCGGGGGGAATCAGAGCGCCTTCACGGCCGCGAAGAACGGGTTCGCGAGGAGCGCCTCGTCGGCCATGACGAGCTCGCGCATGCGCCCGATCATCTCCTCCCTGCTCATCTGGCCCCCCCGGACCTCGTCCTTCCACCGGACGAGCACGTCCTTCAGCCGCGCGCTGCCCTCCTCGACGTCCTGCTTGCTGTACTGCTGCGGCTGTCCGTCCTCGTGCTTGGACGTGAAGTCCTCGAGCTCGTCCGCCTTGCGCTTCGCCATGCGCACGACCTTATCCGGGAAGCGCACGAGCTCCGCCACGTGGATGCCGAACGACTGGTCGCAGATGCCGGGCTCCACCTTGTACAGCAGCGTGACCTCGCGCTTGGCGTCGGCGGCCGGCGCGCCGTCGGGCTGCTGCGCGCCCGAGATGTGCGCCGTGACGTGCAGGTTGCGCACCTGGGGGTGCTGGTCTGCGAGGGCGGTGAGCTCGTGGAAGTGCGTGGCGAAGGTGGCGAAGCAGCCGATCTCCTTGACGATGTGCTCCGATATGGCCCACGCGAGACCGAAGCCATCGTATGTGGACGTGCCACGACCTAGTTCATCAATAATGATCAAGGACTCGTTGGTCGCCGACTTGAGGATGTTGGCCGTCTCGAGCATTTCCGCCATGAACGTGGAAACGCCCTTTAGTTGGGAATCACTTGCGCCGACGCGAGCCAGGATCGAGTCGAAGAGTGTGAGTTCGGCCTCGGAGCATGGAACAAAGCAACCTATCTGCGCCATTAGAGCAATGACGCCAATTTGGCGGATGTATGTCGATTTGCCTCCCATGTTGGGCCCGGTGATAATGAGGAATGAGGACTCATCTCGCTTCATCTCAACATCATTTGTGATAAACTGAACGTCATCTTGCATCTCCAAACATGGGTGACGTGCTTCCTTCAGGATAGTTGAGCCTTGACCTCGGCTGTGTATCTTTGGCCTAACATAGGAGGTAGGAGCATGGACTGAGCAGTGAGCAAATGACACAATGACATCGAGGTGGGCTAATACACCGGCGAGCTGCTCGAGCACCGGGCAGTACGAAGCCGCCACACCAACAACCTCGTGGACCAGGCTGCTCTGAGTTCTATCATACGTTTGAGACAATTGGTCAAACTCCCTGCGATGGCTTTGTAGGGTTTTTGTGGTGAAGTAAACGCCGTTTTTCTGAGTAGAGCATTCTTGGTATCTGCTGTTGTTGCGGATACACCCAGCTTCTGTCCTGGTCAGTCGCATACACCATCCGTGGACCTTGTGATTTTCTAAGAATATCTTCTTGTTCTCTTCTTGATTCAGATCATCCGCAGCGTTGCGGAATTCTCTCTCCATGTCGGAGCGGAGTTTATCGAGTTTTCTCCGAACAATGCGCAGACTGTCATCAAATTCTGGCTTGATAATGAATTCGTGGTTGTCGAGCGCGTCGAGATCGACGGTCGTCTCGACCATCTCGGCAAGCTTCCCTAAGCTATCGCTGAGACTCTTTAGTTTGTTGGTGTAGGCCTCATCTAGCGGATCTTTATACGTCTCGTCCATGACCCCTTCTAGAGTACCCAGAAACCCGGGCAACCGAATGACGACCTGGTAAGCTCTCACGACGTCTTCTAGGTTGGCTTTCTTGTGCTGGAATCGCTTGGACAAGCGATAGAGATCCGGGACCGACTTGAGGTGTTCTTCTTGCATCGTTTGGCGTAGCTCCGTGTCATTAACAAATGCTTCGACTAGTTGCTGCCGATTCTCAATATCTTCCTTGCTCATAAGGGGCTGTTTGAGCCACTGGGATAGCAACCGACTCCCAAGAGGAGTTTTGCAATGATTGAGCAGGCCAAACAGGCTCATATTCTTAGATCCGTCCCGCGCACCAGGCATCAGGTTTAGAGCTTTCAAGGCAGCTGCGTCTAGCTTCATGAACTGAGACAGATCGTGTTGATACAGTTGATATTGCCCAAAGTTGGAGGGGTCTTGTAACACGTTGAGGTACCTGATCAAGGCCGCAGCGGAGCCCATAGCCAGCTTCAGGTCTGTCTGAGGGAGCATGGTGGCAGATCGTTCGTCCTTCAATAGCCTTGCTAGATCTTGTTCAATATCTTTGGTGCCAAAGTCACCGGCCGGCCTCTCCGAGACGGCGATTCCACAGTTATCAATGATTTGACGAAGCTTTGCTAGCTCGACATCTTTCTCCTCGGCCTTGTCGAACTGGACCAGGCACTCCTTGATGCCGAGCTGGATCAGGAGGGCCTCGAAATTGGAATACAAATCGTTGTCTAGAAACTCGCTGACGCCTAGCTCTCGAACACTAGCATCGGCGAAGCAGACGCCCACGCTCCTTGCCTCGTTGGCCTTGGCTGAGATCTTAACGGCCAGAATCATGGGCGCGGCGTCGAATTGGCCACCAAGTTCATCCTCCACATCTTGCAGGTTGCCGGGGGACGCCTGCTTGACGACCTTCCAGTTCATGCGGGCGCCGGTATTTGCATAGATCTCGATCCGCTTGCCCAGCTTGAAGAGGGCTTCCCGGAGGAACTGTCGGAAGACGGTGACGGTCATAGTTACCGATGGCAGGCCGCTAGCATCGTTTCGGCCGAGTTGTCGCACGACAGAAGTGGTCTTATAGACCTGTTCATACCTGTGTTAGAAACGCGCCGCGCGAGGCACCAGGAGGGTTGGAGGGGAGTTGTCTCACCGTCCGCGCGATGAAGTTGGCATCTTCGCCGTGGGCCGTGTACCAGTCGCCTCGGTCAAAGATGCGTGTCGTTTCCTCGCCGACAGCGGGAAGCGACTTGAAATACCGGATGAAGCCGTGCTCGTCATCGACCTACGCCGCAATAATCAGAGACCTGGTGATGATAGCAAGCAAGACGGGTGGCATCTGTACCTTTAACTCGGGCCGAGACGACATGATGGGCGAAGTACGATGAACACGGGAACCAACAAATACTGCGAAGAAAAGAGAACAATAACAAACTCCGATGCTCCAGAGTGCCTCACAGCATTCCCCAAAGTAGGACTATGCGTTCGAGGAGCCTCACGATGGCGATTTAGTTTGGTACGCTGGATACCGTAGAGGTGGGATGAAGCACAGGTTGATAGGGGACCTATATCATGTCGCGTCGTGGAAATCAATTAAAGCTAGAAGACGCGACAGGACGCGCTAAAACGCAGCCAAGACACGATATTGGCAGCAAGCACTGACACCCCGGCGGCGGGCCACAGTGCTGAGGTCCTTTTCTAGAGCGGCTGGTGCCGTGGGGTTTCATCCAAGTACCCACTCCCGCTGATGCACCCGTGAAGCTAAACCGTAGCACCGCCCTACGCATGGCGGGGCAGTGATTTCATTCGAGCCTGCAACGCGCGCCAAAATTTTCCGCTTCTACAATTGTCACCGTCGCAACAACGGCCGGTCGCACACGGCGCCAACTCCCGTCTACCCTTTTTGTGCCTTAGGAAAAAGTACCAGAAAGTTTTAGGCAGGATGGAAGCAACAGAAACCATATCCCGAGAACCCGCAGCTGTTGAAGGGGCGGTAGTCAACGATGAGTCCGAGTTGGGTCATGCCGACCCCAGCAACGACAAATCTAATGAGCCACGAGGTGTCAAGCGACCGGCCGAAGATGACATCGAGAACGACGATCGAACGCCCCGCGATACAGAGGCTTCGCAGCCTGCTAGCGTGTCGGGCGAGGCCGCGCCCATGACCAAAGGCCAGCTCAAGAAGTTAAAGAGGCGCGAGAGATGGGAGGGAAATGCAGAAGACAGGCGACAGAAACGGAGGGACAAGCGCCACCAACGGCAGGCCCGGAGACGGCTGGAGAAGGAGGAAGAGATTGCCGCCGCCGCAGCCGAAGGCAGGGAGCCCGCCCTGAACACCGATCGCCCGCGACACACGCCCAGCGCCAGGGTTCCCGTCGCCGTCGTAGTCGACTGCCAGTTCGAGAAGTACATGAACGAGGCCGAGCTGATATCGCTGTCGAGCCAGGTGACCAGGTGCTATTCTGATAACAAGGGAGCCCAGCATCCGGTACACCTGTCCATCAGTTCGTATGGGGGGTATCTCAAGGAAAGGAACGAAACAGTTTTGAGGAACCAACACCTGAAGTGGAAAGGTGTATCCTTCTGCGAAGGCGATTTCGTTGAGGCTGCCAGCGAGGCAAGGAAGTCTATGACTGGACCTAAAGGTGGCCAGGTAATCGAATTTTTAAAACCGAAATCGTCTGGCGAGCCGATATCATTAACTCCCCTTGCCCCGACAAATATGAAGAGAGCAAAGTCGGCCCCAAAGCCCGAACCGGAGGCAGACGACGTGGACAAATCCGTCGTCTACTTGACCGCCGATTCGCCGTACACACTCGACCGTCTAGAACCGAACACATCCTATGTCATCGGTGGTATCATTGATAAAAATAGAGAGAAGGGTCTCTGCTATCGAATCGCGCGGGAAAAGAATGTCAGGACAGCAAAACTACCCATCGGCGAGTACATGGTTCTTCAGCACCGGCATGTCTTGGCCACGAACCATGTCTTGGAAATCATGCTGAAATGGCTAGAGACGGGCGATTGGGGCACTGCTTTTATGAGCGTCATTCCTACGAGAAAAGGCGGAAAACTGAAAACGGATGAGACCACCCCGATAGACACGGCAGGAGATGAGGCGGTAGAAGAGCCGGGGGATGTTGCAGTCGAGAACGATGTTTTGCAGGCCGATGCAGCCCAAGTGGAGGCTCAAGATAATCGTGGGATACAGACGGCCAACACGGAAGCAGAGGTGGAAGGAGACAACGCGGAGGAAGGCCTCACGAAGAATTCCCTCTCCGAGCCAAGGTGGTCGGCGCCGCCTCTCGAGCTGGAAACAGCAACAGATGACAAGGAAAAGCCGACTAATGACATTGCAAGCTAAAGCAAGGAGCTCGCTTCGCGCAAGTTCGACCCTTTACAGTAACCGGCATACTAAACCACGCTACACAATCTAGGACCCGATTAGACTCCCAGCCGGGCTCACAATACACATTACTCACTCCAACAGCACACTGGACATCCCGTCTTCCACAACAGAATGGGACCTGAGATCCCACACCTGCAGGAGCCCCAAGGTACTTACTGGATGACGAAGGTAAACCGCTCATCAGCATCAAACTCCGTGTTCCATGAACTTCGGTGAATCGGTTAGAAGGGTTATATTATCCCGCAGTGTTGGCAAGGCGCGCGAGTGATTTGTTGACACCTAGTTAATGTTTTCAATCCTAGCGTCGGTAAATCCGTCAAGGAGCAGCATAAGATAAGCGGGAAATAGAATATGTAGTGACACTAACATAAATTGTCATAATATGTATAGCACGAATAAGACAATCCTACTAGCGCCGGGTTATGAATTTTAAACCCGCGCCGGTTATAGGACGTAGTTAAGACTTCCTGTTCTGGTAACCTAAGGTCCGGCCGACCCGTCGTCGATTAGCTCCGCCCCCATCTATCCCGGGATAATCTTTCTTGGCTTCAGTACCTATTGTCATCGTTGTGCTGAATAACCCGTCTACAATGGAGAATATCTATTACACCGGACCTCTCGCTAAATCCGGGCGATCAGCGAACTATCAACGTTGGAAGGTACAGGTATATATAATGTTGGCGTTCCTCATCCGTAAAAGCAACTTGATAACATCAACAATCTATCATTGCAATCTTCGGTTCTTACTCCCTTATACCTGTCTCCGTATCAAGCAGCTACAATACACGACTGCCAACCACAAGAATCCATAGCACATTCCATATAAGAGATCAGTCACCATGACAACAGAAAGGCAGCAACGCATCTTCATGACCGGCGCGACGGGCTACATCGGCTCGCGCGTCACCGAATTTGCCCTGCGCGACGGCTTTGTCGTCCACGGGCTCTCCCGCTCCGCATCCGGCGCCGCGAAGCTGCGGGCCCTGGGCGCGGTGCCCGTCTCGGGCGACCTCGCGTCCCTCGACGTGCTGCGCAGCGAGGCCGCGCAGGCGGACATCGTCATGCACCTCGCGGACGCCTGGATCGACGACTTCTCGCAGCCCTACGACGACGTGGTCCGCATCGACGGCGCGGCCGTCGACGCCATGGTCGGGGGCCTGGCGGCGCGGTCGGGGTCGGACGAGAAGAAGAAGCTCTTCCTCGGCACGTCCGGCATCGGCGTGGTCGCGCCCGACGCGCGCGACGGCGAGACGGACGAGGGCGCGCCAGAGGACCCGAACCCGATGAACGGGCGCATCCGGTGCGAGCGGCACGTGCTCGGCAAGGCGGCGGCGGCGGAGGCGGCGGGGGGGGATATCCGGGTCTGCGTCGTGCGGCTCCCGCCCTTCGTGTACGGGCGCGGCGGGAGCGGCGTGCGCCTGTTCATGGACGTATATGCGAAGCTGGGGTTCGTGCCGCGGGTCGGGGACGGGCGGGTGCAGACGACCGTGGTCCACGTCGACGACGCGGCGCGCGCCTACGTGCTCGCGGCGAGGCGCGCCTGTGCCGAGCCGGGCGAGGTCGCGGGCGTCGTGTACAACGTCTCCTCGAGCACCGAGGTCACCTTCCGGGACCTCACGGACGCTATCGCGGCCACGATGGGCCTCCCCGTACGCGAGATGGAGGCGGCCGAGGCGGCCGAGACCGCTGGGCCGCTCATCGCAGGGTTCTTCACCAGCCGCATTCGTGGTCGGAGCGACAAGATACGGAGGGAGCTCGGCTGGGTTCCGACGGAGATCGACATCGTGGCGGATATACGGGACGGGTCATATGTCCAGGCTGCCAAGGCGCTTCGGGATCAGGCGTGATGGGGTGAGGCGGCGGTTCCTCTAAAACTAGGACCTGCTATTGGGAGCAGATGACGTTTATTTTATTTAGGTTAGATTGGGCGTAACGGGCTATTTCTCGGCCGAGGGGTTTAGCGGGATAGAGTGGTTGATGATAGACTAGAAAAGAAGGCGTTCTTGAAGTGTCTGACTACGTCTCGCAAGATTTGAAGTAGCTCAGACTATCAGGCAATCGATCTTCAACCCCTGAAGCCGCGCAAGCCAGTCACTGGCATCGTCGTCGGACTTACTGACCTCGGACGACTCGGCGCCGCCGCCGCCCTCGCGCTTGACCACGCCATCCCTAAGCTGCCAGATCTCCGCGAGCGTCTCCATGGCCGACGTCATCATGCCCCAGGGGCAGAGGTCGCGCATGGCGCACAGGCGATCGACGACCCAGCGCCGCTGCGCGTCGGAGACGGCGTCGACGCCCGTCAGGAACAGGGGCCAGAGCGTGTACTTGAACAGGGGGCTCGTCTTGGGGATGGACGAGAGCTGCTGGACGATGGTGGTGACCAGGTCGGCGGTCGTCGGCAGCGTCGGCAGGTCATCGCACCCGCCGTCCGGGCGCAGCCACGCGCGCTGCTGCCGCCGCCGCCGGATCTCGGCCGGGAGGCCCGGCGCGACTAGTAGGACGTACAGACAGACGGCCGCGCGGTACGTGGCCGCGATGTAGCAGCGCAGCTGCCGCTCCTGCTCGCTCATAACGCCGAGCAGGCTGATCATGTGCGTCGAGACGCCCGCGGCCCAGGCCTCGACGTCGAAGGTCTCGGCCTCCCGCAGCAGGGCCAGGTAGGCGTCCGTCTGCGGCGCTGCCGGCAATGAACGCCCGCCGCCGCTCGTCTTCAGGTGCTGCGTGACGCGCGCGACGCGCAATACGATGCCCATGAGGTGCACGGGGCAGCTGTGGTAGCTGTTGGCCTCGGTGCGCGAGAGGATCCGCAGGACCTGCGCCACGTCCCACGTCAGCGGCTGGGCGGCGTAGTCACTCGAGGGCGGAAGCGGCCATGACGACGAAGACGACGCCGACGATGGCGAGACGAGAGATTCCAGTGCGCAGTTCCAGATAAAATAGGCCACCGTGTCGGACGTGACGTAGTCGCACGCGCTGAGCTTCAAGCCTTCGACCTGGAGGCATTCCTCGGGTTTGATGGGCGCCGATAGGGAGTCGAGGTCCGGGATGGATGGAGGAGGGTAGTCTAGCTGTGGCTGCCCGTTGTCTCCGGCATGGAGAGACAGGGGACCCGTATGAGGCGTGTAGAGGGAGAGTAGCCTCCCCGCAGCCGTCAAGTGATCCTTCCAACCGCCTCTGCCAGAATCAATGAGCGTGAAGTTGACGAAGAAGAGGACCGTGGCCAGCAGGGCATCCTGGTCCGCTTGAGTTTCGGCGTGGTGGTCACCAGTGCCTTGCTCCTGGATAATGTCTATCAGCTCCCGGATGGCTGCTTGCCTGGCACGCAGGGCATCTACCAGGGCGTCCTGGGCCGCGCGAGAACGTCCAGCTATGTCAGACCTGGCGTTTTTGATGGTATGGTAATAGTGTACAGCCGAGACAGCGATGATGATGTGCTGCAGGTACGAATACGTCTGAGACATTGGTATCAACTCTCGAAAAGGATTCGTCCCACGCTCAACTGAGTCGTAAACGACAAGATCCTGGCAGATTCGAGAAGCGACTGTGTACGTGTTAGGGTCATGGTAGTGACAGGAAACTCGATGAGATGTGGGAAACGTAAAGGACGTACAATACGAGAGGTAGTGCCGTGACGATCCGCTGAGATCCTGTAGCAAGGGGTCCGCTAACGATATGCGAATGGTCGGGTGAAGCTCATCTTCTTGTTTGCCGAGCTTCCTGTTCTCCTGCGGCGTCCCACAGCAGGCTCTGCTATGCGACCAATGGTCATGTCTCGGGAGGCTCGTCAAGGCCGCGCTTCGGTCCTGACCCCCTCGCCCAACCGGATCTCCCGCGTCAACCCATCGGTAGAGTTTGGCGTACCCGAGACACCTCTGTCCGGTCTTGGTGCACTTGTAGCACACCGGAATCGATCGGTCACAACGGAGCCTCTTTTGCCGGCAGTTATGGCAACTTTTCAGCATCATTGAGGGTACCTACATCTGGCTGATGTTGCCACTGGTTGTGTGATGGTGTCGACAGCCACCAGAGATCGGATTGACGTTGGGGACGCTGGGGCGAGTGGAGCCGCAGCCAGGGTATCCCATGAGGACTTGCTGAGGTACCTCTGCGCTCTCGCTCGTGGTCGCAAGCGGGGCCGGCCAGGCTCCACTTGCCTCTCACCGGGGTGCCAGGTCTTACGGGCGCCTTACGGCTACGGGTTTCACAGGACACTCTCCCTGAGGTCACACCTCTGGCTACTATCTAAGCACTTATCTAGTAGCCAGGAAGGCCGTTTACCGGCCGCAGCGGGAATTGAAACTACTGCCCTCAGTGGCCAGCCCCGGGCGAGTTGGTAACGCACCTGCAGGGGTGGAGGAGTCCCCCAGGATATGCCGGGCCACGAAATACAGTCTATTGCCCTCCATGGTTTCCCGCGCGCAATTAGGTACTTATGTGGTCTTATAGTTGACCGGTCGCCCGGCGATTGCCACAACTGGACTTGGGGACTTACCACCTCTGCGCTCTCGTGGTCGCAGGCATTGAACTTGGATTGTGCGTGCCTAATGGGCAGATTGCCAAGTTTTTAAGTATAGCGCATGACGATAAGTATTGCTCTTAGGTGTTAATAGTTGGTAACTATCAACTTACCGAGTACTAACTACCTAGTTAGACTATAATCGTAGTCGTGTTCGAATTCGAGACTCTTGCCTTGTCAAAAGAGGTCATAACAGCCACCTTCTGTTTCAGGGCAAAGACCAGCAAATCCTGCATACCGCCATATGCATTTCTCACTTGTGCTGAGATCTGGCGGCGGAGTCATGATTGTCGTGGAAGCAAATCGGCCCTTGGGCCATATCGACAAGGGCGTAGTTAGTAAGACAAGAGACCGGGCCCTATAACCGAATCTATACCGAATCCGGTAGCCAAGACGCAAGTAGTGCATACGCTAATCGCCGATGTATCGCATTGTGTGACGGTGTTGAAGAATGTCTCAGGGAAGAGTTCTTCACATTTTGAGTCAGGATCCAATCATGAAGCAGAGTTATTCTTCATTCGGTATGGAAATGTCGAGTTGTACATGACGCCTCAATTAGTCGCCTCCACAGAGGGCATAATATCTCCACGAGAACCCGCGGGCCGCCGTCTGGGCCACGACCGATCATCTTCTCTATCTGTCTGTACGCAGACTGTACCCTAATCAATACATTATATATAGAATTACCAACCTTCGTTTCCTCACGATGGATGTCATACGGCAGAGATATTCTCACACGACTCCTTCGCTTCGCTTGCAGGCCACAGCAGAGCTCTTCGTGAGACCATGTCAGAGTCAACCGTCCTAGAAAAAGGCGTCGCCGCACCCAACCACCATGGCGGCGACACAGATATTTCCGACGTCCCAGACAGGGCCGAAGTAGAGCGTCTAGCCCGGCAGCGCCCGGCCGTCTTCCACAATGCGCTCTCCGAGTACGGCTTCGTGCTCGCCGTCATCCTGTCCATGATGATGTGCGAGTACTTCATCAGCGGCTTCAACATCGTGCTGCCCGAGGTGGCCACGGCCCTGTCCATCTCGGACGCGGAGCGCACGTGGCCCGCCGCCGTGCCCAACCTGACGACGGCCGCCTTCCTGCTGCCCTTCGCCCGCCTGTGCGACCTCTACGGCGGCCGCTACGTCTTCCTGGGCGGGCACGCCTGGTCCTTCGTGTGGTCGCTCGCTGCCGGCTTCAGCCCGAGCCCCCACGTCCTCATCGTGTGCCGGGCTATGCAGGGCGTCGGGTTCAGCGCCTTCCTGCCCGCCGGCCTCGCCCTGCTCGGCCACGCGTACCGCCCCGGGCCGCGCAAGAACCTCGTCTACAGCATCTACGGCGCCTTCGCCTGCATCGGCTTCTACTTCGGCATCCTCTTCGGCGCCCTGGCCGGCCAGTTCCTAACCTGGCGCTGGTACTTTTACCTCGGCGCCATCCTGCTCTTCCTCGTCATCGTCGTCGGCCTGCTCACGATCCCCCGGGACCTGGGCGACCACGACGAGGGCGCCGTCATGGATTGGTGGGGCCTCGCTACCGTGGTACCGGGCTTGGTGCTCGTCGTCTATGCCTTTAGTGACGGTGGCCACGCCCCGGATGGCTGGCGCACGCCGTACATCTACGTGACGTTGATCGTCGGTGTCTTGTTCCTTGCCGCTTTCGTCTACGTCGAGGGCTGGGTCGCCACCCAGCCTCTTCTCCCCGCCGAGGTATTCAAGCCCAAATACATGAAGCGGTTGTGCGCTGGCCTCTTTTGTGCCTACGGTATCTTTGGGCTCTTCCTCTTTTACGCGAGTTATTAGTAAGTGTCTCTTCCATCGCCCCCTCTCTCGTACAAGCGCCGCTAACCCCCTCCCTAGCGTTGAGACCGTACTTCATACAGGTCCGTTACAAGCCGCGGCCTGGTTCATCCCGTTGGCCGCAGGCGGTTTCTTCCTCGCTATCGCCGGCGGTTTCGTGTTGCACATCATCCCCGGCCGGATCCTGATGATGATTTCCCACGCGGGCTATTTCCTCTGCTGTCTGCTCTTCGCCCTGCTTCCGGAGCAGTCCAACAACAAGCCGTCGACGAACTTCTTGTACTGGGCATACGTGTTCCCGGCCATGTTGGCCGGGACGATTGGCGTGGACATCATGTTCAACGTCACCAACGTCTACATCACCACCGCGATGCCCCGGCGTCTCCAGGCTACCGCGGGCGCGCTCCTCAACAGCCTGTTATACCTTGGTATAGCGTTCTGGCTGGGCATTGGGGATCTGGCCATCGCCCAGACGGTCCGGGAGCGCGGCGAAGAGTCGGTCGGCCCCCGCCAACAATACATAATAGCATTCTGGACGGGTGTTGGACTCGCCGTCGTTGCCTTCCTGTTCATTGTCACCGTTGACTTTGGGCGGGCAGAGGCCCAGCTGACAGTGGATGAGAAAGCCGGTGGAGACAGCGATGAAAGCTAGAGCTGAAGACATGAGCGGCAATATTCATTTACATTAGGCAGCATTAAAGTGGTGCATTGGGAGGCGGATATGGTTTGCA
Source organism: Xylaria palmicola (assembly GCA_022385595.1). Taxonomy (NCBI): domain Eukaryota; kingdom Fungi; phylum Ascomycota; class Sordariomycetes; order Xylariales; family Xylariaceae; genus Xylaria; species Xylaria palmicola. Next base: position 85,140 of record MU281434.1, read on the forward strand.
ATTTGGATCCGATTTTTAAACAAGGCAAATACCCTAGAAACTTGCGTCACTGACGCATCCCTTTATTCCTTGGTTATTTTAGAGCGTTTATAGTACCATGTCGTTATACGAATATTTTAGTTATTAATATGACTGTTCTCCGCTAGGCTCAACATTCACTTGCACTCACTATCAGCCTGTGACCAACCATGCGAAGGGACTCTAGTAGCTATCGCGATATTCTTCTCCAGTTTCGTATTTCGTTTTCTCCCAGCGACTATACGAGTAGCCTTCCCCCTTGTGAGTCAGACCGAGTGCGGGGAAGAATGGCCCGTACAGACTTGACCCAGAATACATTGTATAATATGGACTATGAAGGGATCGTGGAACCGTCATGATAGGTCCTGCTCGCATGTCTCAGTTTCTATAGACTTTCGATCAATTGTAACGCAATGGAGACATCTCCTACTCTCATGGTTCTCCAGACTATCTGCTTCATCATAGCCTGGCTGGTGATCGACCGCCAAGTCTCCATCCACGGGCCAATCCCAGGAGCCCAGGCGCTGAACAAGCTGCACAACAGAGTATACTCGGTCGCCTCCTCCGCGCTCCTATGTCTCACGCTCTCTCCGGGCCATGACGGCGTCGCGCGAGATCTATATCACCTCTCCAAGTTCTGGGAGTACATCGACGTGCTGACCGTGCGCGCGGGCGGCGGCTCGATCGGCTTGCACTTCGGCTTCCACCACCTCACGACGCCGTACCTGACCTTCTTCCGCGTCGTGCTGCGCGACGGCGAGGGCTGGCGGGCGTTCGCCGCGCTGAACACGGCCCACCACGCGCTCATGTATGCTTACTTTGGTGGCGCGGCTTTCCTGCGACCGCTGTTGGGTTTCACGGGGTGCATACAGCTGCTCGTCGGCATTGCAGTGGAGGTGCGGTTGCTCTGGCTTGAGGATGCGGACAGAATCAGGGCTTAGCCACATGTATTTGCCGCTGGTCTGTTGAGTTCATACTGAAGTAGTGTGTCACGATGGGAAGTATAACAGGTCAGGTACAACAGTAGTTCTGGTGTATTATTATAGTAGGAGAAAAACACGACTAAAGCTTGGAGAATGGGTAAAAGAGGTACGATCCATGAGCGGAACGTATACCTCTTATAATACATGTTGTATAGCTGTGTGGTACACTTTATGAGTAGTAATTATAACAACTATCCTCCTCTCTCTGGGAATTGGTCCCCAATTCCTATTCTCAATTAAATCCTGCGCTTTTAATCAATTTAACTAATAAAATAAATTACATTTTTTATTATACTTATAGTAATAAATAATTAGCTTATATAAATATTTACTTATTACTTTAAATATTTACTTATTATATAGTATTATTATAATAATTTATTTGTAAATAATAAGTAATTCTGCTATATTTTTAATTATAAATAATAAATCTTTTTAAGTATAACATTACTTATAAATTAGTAATACACCCAAATTAGTAATGCACTTTTTAACATTTTTGCACTTTTTATATTTATTTATATATTTTTTAATAATTATAATATAATTTATAAATTTAATATTACTAGTTTATAACTAGTTATTTAAACTAAAAACTAAAACTTATATATTTCTTTTTATAAGCTTTTTAAAGTTTATAATATTTCTATTAGTACTTTAGTTTAACGCTTTAATAATATATAACTATAATGTATTACAAACTAATAATACTAAAATTTTATAATATTTAAAAAAAATACAATTACTTAACGCGTAATTAAACTAAATTTGCAAGTATTTCCTTTTTAGCTTTAATATATTAAAAAAATAGCTAATATTTTTTAATATATATTTAACGCATTACTTATTAATAAAAACTAAGTATTAAACTTTATATAATAATAATTAAACTTTTAAATATATTTAAATTATTAAATTAATTATTAATAAGCTTTTAATAAAAGTTTTTTAAATTATTATACGTAATTTAAACTTATAATTAATATAATTTTAAAATATAGTATTATAATTAAAAATATATATAACTTTAATAAAACTAGGTTTTTAATAAGTATAATTATAATAAAAATAGTTGTTATAAGTGCTAAAAAATATAAAAAGCCTAAGTAAGCTTAGTAAAAAAGCTAAAAATAAGTTATAGTAATTTAAACTATTAATTTTTAAAGTTAAACAGTATTACTATATATTATTTTTATAAAAAAAGTCCACTTTATATTTTAGTATTATAATACTACTTTACTAAGTAATTAAAAAGTTAATTTATTTTTAAATAGTTAAATAATAAATAAAATAAATATTAAATAAGTAAAACACTTTAATTATTATATTAAAAGTTATATATAAAATATAAAACGCTTTTTAATTTTTAATAATTATAAAAGCTATTATTTTATAAAATTTAAAAAATATTACAAAAATTATAATATTATTTCTTTTTATATACTTTTTTATTTATTTTATAAGCTTTAGCTTTTAAATTTAGTACTTTTTAGCGTATTTAAATACGTTTATTCGTTATATATTAAAGATTTAATATAATAATACTAAATTTACATTATAAAAAAGGATTTTTTTATTAGATTTTTAAAAGCATTTATAGCTTTTTTTATAAAACAAAATATTTAATTAGGATTTAAAACAACTAAACTTATTTTTTTGAATAATAATAAGGTTATTTTAGCTTTAAATATTATAAAAGTTAAAAAAACACTTTTTATTAACTTAAAATTGCTTTTTTCAATATAAACTTTAAAAACATTTATAATTACATTTAAAGCTAAATAGTAGTTAAATTTTATTAAAACTAAAGTTTAAAATTATTTATTAAGCTTTTTAATAAAAATTTTAAATTTTATTAACTTAATTATAAAAGCTATATAAAAGTTAATATATAAAAATACTTTTTTATATTAAAAAAACAAAAAGCTTTGTAAAACTAACTATATATTAAATAAACATTATAAAACAAAAAATAAATAAATATAGTATAAAAAACCTTTTATTATAAGTAAAACTTAAGTTTTATAAAAATTTAAAAATAATAAAGTAATTAAATTAGTTAATAAAAATAAAATAAGTTGTTTAATAAAAAAAGCATAAATATATTTAAAATAATATAGTATTTATAACAAACTTAAATATAATATATAAACTTATTAAATAAAAGTAAAAACCTTTAATAAAAATAATTTTAATTAATTTAATTGATTTTTTTATATTATAGTTAATTTATTTAAGTTCGCGTATAAAAAGTGCAAAAAAATGCATTACTAACTTAAATGCATCACTAATTTGTAAGTGACGTTACGCTTATATTTTCCTTTTTTTTTTTTTTTTTTTTTAGGTTTTATAAGTTTTTTTTATAGTTTTTTTTACTTTTAATAAATTTTTATTAGTTATTAATTTACTTATATTTTATACTTTATTTTTTTTTTTTTTACTTTTTATTCGTTTTGTTTTTATTATTATAACTAATATTAATACTAATATTATTTTTAATATTAATAATAATAATAATAATTTTAATATATATTATATTATTTACTAATAATACTACTGCTAATACAGCTTTTATAAGCAATTAATAAAAACTTATAATAAAAAGTATAACTAATATAAAAAAGCTAAATATATTATAAGTTTATTTACATATTATTTGTATTACAATTAGGTTTATAAAGCGTTTTAACTTTAAATAAATAAGGCTTTTAAAGTTGTATATTTAATTAAAGTAGCTTTTTTTTCCTTTTATATTAAATACTATTATAATTATAATGTTTATAAGCTTATAAGTATTTTTATATTTATTTTACTACTATATTTTTACTTATTACTAATTAATAAGTTTTTACTATAATAATATTCAAAGCTTTGCATTTTTAAAAATTAATAAACAAATTTATTATTAATTTATTTTAACTAATTTAAAAAGATTTTTATAATTCTGCTTTACTTTACGTTATAAATATAAATAGCTGCTAAATTTAATACGTTTTAGTAAATAAACGTATTTTATTTACTAAAATATAATAATGTTTTTTAAAAGCTTTTTTAAAAATATTATTAATTTATTATACTACTTTTAAGTTTATTAAAAAAGTTACGGAAATTAAAATTAGTATTTTTATTCCCTAATTATTTTTAATTTGCTATTATAACTAAAAACTATATAAAATAATAAAGTTTATTATAAAAACTTGGTTTTTATTTATTATTGCTTTATTTAATAAGTAATTCTTTTTTTTATTACTAATATTATTAATATTCCTATTTTTTTTTATTTAATGTCCAATTCTAATATAATAAAATAATAATACTATAGTTTTATATAAATATAAAACTATACTGCGCTTTAAACGTTTTAATACTAGTTTTTTTATATAGTTTATTACTATAGCATTTTTTTTTAATAACTATAATACTATTAATTAAGCTTATTATAATTGTGTTTATAATTGTATAATAAAAAAGAATATTTTTAAAGTAAAATAAAAGGTTTTTTAAAAAGGTTTTGTATATAACTTAATAATAAAATATAGATTTTATTTAAATTAAAAAATATAAATTTAATTTTTATTATATATTAAAAATAAAAAAATTAAAAAAGAAAAATTAAAGGAAAAATAATTAATAAGTAAATATATATAAGTAATATATTTACTTTTTTAAAGGAAATAATGCAATATTATTTTACTTTTAAAGTAGTACTGCAATATTAGCTTTTTATTTATGTTTTATTAATTAAAATATAAGTAGTAAAAATAATTAAATATATAATGTTATTTAAAAAATATAACTAATAGTAATATAAATAAATTTAAAAGTAAAAAAATAATAAAAAATATATATAATTTATAATTATAATAAATAAATAAGGTAATAATATATATAATTAATAAATAGTTATTTTAATTATAATGTATTATAGTTTTAAATATATTTTGTTTATAATGTACAATATATATAAAGTAATTCAAAGTACTACTTAAAGCATTTAAACTACTTATATATAAAAATAACTTATAATATAAAGTAAATTAAATAACTATATATAAATTTAAATATAAAATTTTAAAATTAAATATATAGTTAAAAATAATAAACTATAATTTAGTTTTAAATTTAAATATAATATAAATATATTACTTTTTTACTAAATTATTTTTAATACGCTTTTGCTTATATTTTATAAAACGTTTTTTAAAAGTATTAATTATTTTATTAACTAAAATATTAATAATTACTATTTATTAATTATATTTAATTAGCTAGCTTTTTTACTTTATTTTATAATAAAAATCTTTTTAAAAAACTTATTTTTTTACTATATTTTTAATTTTTTATTTTTTATTAAGGTTTTTAAATACTAATATAAGTAAAAAGTGCTTTAATTTAGCATTTTAAAGCTTTAGCAGTTAAATTAGAAAAATGTTATATATTTAACTATATTTTACTAAAAATATAAAATAATACACTTATAAACTAACTTTATTTAAAATTTAAAAAGGTTTAATAAATTTAAAAACTAGCTTATAGTTTTTAAATTTAAGGTTTTTAGTAAAAAAAGCTACTATTTATTTTATTTTAAAGGTTATAAAAATATATTTAAAATTATAATATTTTATATATAATTTAGTTATTTTTTGCTATTATTTTAACAATATAAAACAAAGCTCTTTTAATTTATTAATTTAATTTTATATTTTTAAACCCTTTTTTAAAATAAAGTTATTTTTAATAAAAGTATAAAATTCTAATATATAGCTATATAAAGCTTTAAAAGAAAATATATTTATAATATTATTAATAGCCGAATTTATAACAAAATAAGCTTAAATTAATAGTTATAGTTAATTTATTTACTTTAAATTAATAAAGTATTTAAAATAGCTTTTAATAATTTGGTTTATATATTTTATTTAACTATTAGTTTTAAAATAAAACGCAATTAAATATTTTTATTTAATTTTAATATAATAATATAGCTTTAATTAAAACTTACTTATAAAAAAAGTATTTTTATTAAATATTATATTAATAAGTAATTTATATTTATATTTAATTTTATAATAAAATAAAATAGCTAATTTAGTAATAATAATAATAGTATTTATAAAAAATAAATAAGTTGATTTAGTAAATCGATTAATAATAACTAATATAGCGTTAATAAGTTTATTTTAATAATAAGTTTATAGTAAATTAGTAATAAAGTTTATAAATAACTTTTTTATAAATATAATAAAAATTAATAAAGTATTTAATTTGTTATATTTTTAATAGTATTTTGTTTTTATTTTAAAGTATATTACGTATTTATTTATATAATTATTAGTATTTTTTTTAAAACTAAACTAATAAAACTTTCGTTTTAATAACTTTTTTATTTTTATTTTTTTAAAGTAACTTAGTAATAAGTTATTATAATATAGTTTAATTAATTAAAAATATACTGCTTTTTTTAAAAGTATATAAGCTTTATTATTATATAGTAATAAAGTACTTAGAATGCTTTACTAAAGTTTTATTTGTTTTTTGTTTTAAATTTGATGTTTAATATAGCAGTATTTTAAGTCCCGGTTTTAAATATTTTAAATTAGGTTTTAAAAAATATAATTTAGTATTAAATTTAAAACATTATTTGTATTAGTAGTAATTCGTGCTTATTTGTGTATTACTACTTATATAAAAATATTTTAAACTTTAAATAATTTTTTAATATATAACTTATTAACTAGAATTTTTAAATATTTATTACTAATTTTAATATTAGTAATTATAATTTTTTTTTATAATATAAATAGTAAATTATTATTTAATTTTAATTTTATTATATAATTAAATTACTTTAATAAATTATTAACTTTATTTTTTTTACTACTTTTATAATATATAATAAAATTGTTAAAACAGTATTACTGTGTTGGTTGCAACGCAATTCGCACGGAGCGATCTTGTACGAAAAAAGCTTAAAAGGAGCGCTTCTCGCTCTTTTATTACACGACTGTTTTTCCTTTTTTCTTCTCCGTAACATAGTATTTAAATAGATTTATGTCCACTACTTTTGGCGGGTTAGCGCACCCGTGTACGAAATGTCGTACGAATTTTTATTCAAACAAAAATTAAATAATATTAAATATATATACTATTTAACTTACTTTTTATTAAGTTTAAATATTTTTATAAAAGCTTATAAATTATTATAATTTATAAAGACTTTAATAAATAATTTACTATTTTATAAATAGTATTTTTAATATTTAAAATAATTTATAATTATTAATATTTTTTTATTTAAAGTACTATATTTTTATTTTTATTTAATAAACTTATAAAAATAAAACAAAATAAGTTTTTATTAACTTTAATTATTTCTTTAAACTAAACTACTTATAAGTATAATATTAAAGTTATTAGTTTTTACTAATATTTATTTTTTAAAGTTAAAGTATATAAAAAAAATAGCTTTTTTAAATGCTTTTTTAGCTTTTTTAAAGGCCTTTATTATAAAAGTATTTAGAAAAATTCAATTTTTTTTTATTTCTAATTTACTTATTTTTAAAAATTTAAAAAAAAAAGTTAAAATTTAGAAATACTTATTAATAAAACGTTAATAAAAATTATAAAACTTTACATATTATTAAAGCTTATAACGGGAGTTAAAAAGCAGTTATTTTTTTATAATCCGGATTTTATTAAAGTTTATTTTAATACTATTATTTAAAATAATATAATTTAAAAATTCGAACTTATTTTAATAAAATTAATATTTAAAAGGTTTAACGTAAAAGTCCGTATTTTAAAGCCTTTTAATAACGTTTTAAACATATTTTGTATATTTTTCCTTAATTTTTAAAAAAACTAGTATATTATTTAAAAAAGCTAAACAAAATTTATTTAAAAAACTATTAAATATTTTATATATATAGTTTTAAAAAGTAATTAAAATATTGTATAAACTTATTAGTATAACTAAAAATTTGTAGTAATTATAGTAAGTTTAAAAAGTAGTTTTTTTATTTATTTTTTTTTTTAATCCGTAATTTATAATATGTATTTTTAAAATTAATTTTAAAAAATATTTTAGCTTTTAATATTTTATTTAATATTTTTAAAATAAATAAGAAAATATAGCAATTTTTAAAAAAAACTTTATTAAGTTTTTCATAATTTATATATAGTTTTAACTTACCGTTTTTTTTAAAAATAAATAAAATAAATGTTTTAATAAAGCTTTTAAATTTCCTAATTTTATTTAATTTTAATATAGTATTAAGCTATATTTAAAGCTTTTTTAGCTTATTTTATATAAAAAAGTATATTAAATAATAAAATATAATAACGTTTAGTTTTAAATTAATTAATAAATTTCCTTTTTTATTATAAAGTAGAATATTAGCTTTTTTGTTTAAATGGAGATTCGTATAACATTTCGTACACAGGTGCGCTAACTTGCCAAAAGTAGTGAATATAAATCTATTTAAATACTATGCTACAGAGAAGAAAAAAGGAAAAACAGTTGTACAACAAAAAAGCGGGAAGCACTCCTTTTAAGCTCTTTTTATACAAGATCGCTCCGTGCAAATTGCATTACAACCAACATAGTAATACTGTTTTAACACTAAAAAAAATCTTTTTTAGTTGCAACCTAGCTTGTCTCCCTGTTGTACAACAGTAAATATATAAATATAAAGAAACTTACAATATATATTTTAATAGCCTTTTTTTTTGTACTAAAAAGTTTTTATTAAAGCTTTTTAATACGAAAAAAAGGGCTTTTTCTTTTTTTATTACATATAAGTAACTTTCGTTAAAGTTTTTTTATATAATAAAAAGTAATGTTTTTTTGCTCCCTTATTTAAAAAAGGAAAAAAAGTCCTTTTTATATACAAAAAAGCCTTTATTAAAAGCTTCGTACATAAAAAAACAAAAAAAAAGTAGTGTTTCTTACTTTCTTATTTAAGAAAAAAGGAGCGGTTTTTCTTATGTACGAAAAAGCCTTTATTAAAGGCTTCGTATATAAAAGAACCAGAATATATATATGTATTAGCTATCGCACATTAAATATACGTGCGAAGGGAAGGCCGAGTATCGTTTAGCTAGGTATGCAACAATGGTTTGTCGGTAGGGGGGTCGTTTAGCAGTGTTGTGCAACAACATTGTTAGTAGGAGTGTTCGTTTAGCTGTATATACAGCAATAGTTATTAAAAGGGTGTTCGTTTAGCAGTGTTATGCAACAATATTATCAGTAGTTCGTTTAGCAGTATTGTTCAACAATATTATCGGTAGTAGAATTGCTTACTATTAGTTCTTCTCGCACAAAAGCCTTTTACCAATTAAAAAAATTACTATTATTGTACAAATAAAATCTAATCTTCTTTTTTCCTATTTTGTAAAAGCCTTTTACTAATTAAAAAAGTTATTATAATTATGTAATAACAATTAAAAATCAATACAAAAGTCCCGTTTATTACAAAAACTAACCCGTTATTATTTATAGTTAATTTACGTTTAAATAGCTTTTCGTTAATCCGTATAAGCTATTTAAACACTAATTAGTATTTAAATAAAAATTCGTACAATATTTTATATATAAGTGCGCTAACCCGCTAAAAATAGTAAATATAAATTTATTTAAATACTATATTACGGAGAAGAAAAAAGGAAAAATAGTTATATAATAAAGGAGCGGGAAGCGCTTTTTTTAAGCTTTTTTCGTACAAGATCGCTCCGTGCGAATTGCGTTGCAACCAATATAGTAATACTGTTTCAACACTTTTAATATTAAAAAAATTTGGAATACTTTTAAAACTTAAACAAAATAAATATAATTAAAATTTATTTTAAAGTTATTTTTATTTCTTTAAATTATAAAAGTTTTAATAGTTTAATTAATATTTAGTAAAACTTTTTATTATAATATACTTTTACGAATTAATAAAGTATTAGTAATTCAAATTATTAATATTATAATTTAAAAAACTAGTAATTATACGCTGAATTTAAAATAATTTTAAGGTTTTTTAAAGTAGTTTATAATAATAATATAAAATTACTATTAAAATTATTATTTTTAGCAATTATAATATAAACGCAATGGAATTTTTAAATAATTTTATAATTATTAATTAGTTTATAATTAATTTAATAGTAGTTATAAATAATTATTTTACTAGTAATTACAAATTAAAGAAAATATAATTTAAAAAATACTTTATTTAATTTATATTATAAAGCAAAAATATAGTTTATATAATTATATTTAGTATAAAAATCCAAATTAATGTAAGTAACTAAAAAAAGTTTTTTAAAACTTGTAAAATAAATAGTATATAAGGTGTAAAAACGAGGTAAAGTAAAAATAAAAAAGTTATTATTAAACTTAGTTTTAATAAGCTTTAAAACCAAGTTTACGGTTAATTTCCTTAGCTATTATTTATATAGTAAAATAAAGCTATTTTTTTTATTTCTTTATTAAAAAAAAGGTAATACTAGTATTTCTTTAAATTAACGTACCACACGGGTCAGCTGCGCACACGGGTCAGCTGCGCACTTTTTTATATTTATATATATATATTTTTAAAAACTTATTATAAAAAG